>JAWNMV010000456.1:0-18634 GCA_035043635.1 Drosophila rellima
TTTTCCCACCACCTGTCAAACTGTCATCTCACTAACACTTGTTTACGATCGACACAACCCCCCCTCACCGACACTTTTCAACCCTTTGTGCAACCATGCATAACTAATCCCCCACCACGAAAATTAATGACCCTTTACCCCCACCTCCAAAACTGTGCTGAAACCCGCATTTATCAACTACTTAGAGTGCGGATGGATACGAAGAAACAGAAAAAGCGCGGCGGTGTCAAACAAAAACTGAGGTCGGAAATTGACCGTCTCAACAAAGACTTGAACGATCAAGATGACCCGCCAGCATGGAACGATTCTGTTTCCATGCAAGAAAAGCGCTCGTTTCGTGAAGCACAACTAGTGCAATTAATAAACGAAAAACAAAATCCATCCGTCCCCTACCGCCAGATACCAACTATAAGCAAGAAATTAACACCTCCTATTCAAACAACTATCCCAGCATATAAGTGACAATGTCCGGCGGACTGTGAGGGTCCATTCTACAACATTGGCTGCGCACTGACTTGCGAGTTTGCCAAACCGACAGCGCTACAAAGAGCGCAATAGAGGGCAACATGCAATCATCCCGGCCTGTGCGAGGACCAGCACCGGCAACTTGAACGAGCTTCGACAGTGGACCGACAGCGCTACAAAGATCGCACTACGAATTTTTTTTTATATATATATATAATGATTGTAAAAATTGAGCGAGAACTCGCCCGATCAGAGTACATGTTGGAAGACTGTACAATAGGCAGGACAAATTGTAAATTCACCTGCGAGTGAATAATAAAAAGAAAAGAAATATAGCCAAAGGGCAATATAAGGCAAATCATGTAAAGAAAATAACACTTGCCAAAATATTAATAGACAAATAAAATAAAATTAAGTTTCAAAAAAAATAATAATATCAATTTAATACACCAAAATTATTGATTTATATATATGTATATAATGAGCGAATGAACAATACGATTAGTAAAACAGCAGACATAAATAATATCATATCTTCTGAGAAGTTGCCATATTACAAAATGAATTTGATAGAATCTAAAACAGTGGATTCCACTGCTAACGTAATTAATAAAGTAGAATCCAGGAATGTAGATTTATGTCTGACCAACACATTGTTAATAATTATCGTTGTTATTCTCAGCGCAAACTTAATTTTTAAACTGTACAAGTTACACAATAAATGTTTGCGGAAAAAATATATGAGCAAGGCTAACAATCTAAATAAAATCTAGAAAACAAAAAAAAATTTTAACAAAAGCCACTACAACGATTATTGTTAATAATGTCTTGAACAATATATTAATAAATTTAAAAAAAAATCAATAATGTCAATAAAAAGTTTAATAAAGAATATATATATATTTAATGGAATGGAATGAAATTGTTTCCATTATTAAGCAAAAAAGATCTGAGTTTGATAAATCATTTAAGTGCCTCAATAAAAGTGCACTAATATCAAACCAAACAAAAATAAAACATGTTCAAGTTCTAGTATAATCATACAACAAAGTCCGTGACATTGTAAACAACAATGAACGTAGGTTAAGCGATTTACATTTCACACAATCAACTGACGTGTTAAAAAGGCTGCGTGAAAATATTAGACACATTTCGGAAAGACATAATTTTCAAATATTTGTTCCGAATGCGCTAAATACACCAGCAACATTCGAAATCACAGATTTAATGGAATCAGTAGAAGAAGAACTTGAACAAAAGCAAGACCAAATCGAAATAGTCGACATGGCTCAAACAGCAGAACATTTTCTTAAGTTAGCCTCATCGCTCTTACCAGAGTTTGATTGCAAGGCAGAAAACTTAAAAAGCTTCATGGATGCTCTGAATCTGGTAGATTCTCTAAAAGAAACACACGAAGCACTTGCTGTAAGTCTTATTAAGACAAAACTAAAAGGCCATGCCAGGAACCTGATAAGTGATGAGAACACTATTGCAGCTCTCATATCGAAACTATCGGACAAAGTAAAAGGAGAGTCAGTAGAAGTTATTTCTGCTAAACTTCTAAACTTACAACAAAAGAGCAAAACGGCCAATCAATATACCCAAGAGGTAGGAAAATTGACTAAGTCTCTAGAAGGAGCTTATATCAGTGATGGTTTGTCACCTGATTTAGCTAATAAGTACAGCACAACACTTGCTGTCAAAGCTATGACTCAGAACTGCCCCATTGATAAGGAAAAACTTATCATGCAGGCAGGTACATTCAGTAACATGAATGATGCCATTTCAAAGTTTGTTAACAGTTGCACAGAAGCAACTGGTCAAACAAACACTGTTCTACACTACCGACAACGACAAAATTACTATAATAATAGAGGTGGTCGTGGTAATAATCGCGGAAGAGGTTATTACCAAAGTAACAGTAACAGAGGCCAACATAATAATAATAACCGAGGAGATTATAGATCTCAAGGTCAAAATAGAGGCAACTTTAGAGGCCGAAGCAACCAAAATCAAAATAATAATGTGAGAGTAGCACAAAACAGTTCGGAAAACTCTCAAAACCCTTTAAGTATCACACAATAATCAATAAAACATATTCAATAACTTTTAATCTCAATATCTTTGTAAATTTCGTAACAGTGTTACAAAAACAATTTTAACATTTTTAATCGACACTGGTGCAGACATTTCAATTCTTAAAATGAACTCTGATCACTTCGATACAATTTCTGAAGATAAAACTATAAATATTCAAGGAATAGGCCAAGGGGTAATAAAGTCCCAAGGCACTACTCTAATAGATCTTCAATTCAAACAATATACAATTCCACACGAATTTAACATAGTCAATGCAAACATCGCAATACCTTGTGATGGAATTATAGGCATTGATTTTATAAAAAAATTTAATTGCCTACTAGATTTCAAACCAACTGAAGACTGGTTTATAATTCGACCTCAAAATCTTACTTATCCAATTTATGTTCCAATAACATACAATTCTGGTAATAACTCACTAATTCTACCAGCAAGATCTGAAGTGATAAGAAATATTCGATTCGAAAGATAATTTCATTTATATACCTAATCAAGAAATACAAAAAGGAATTTATATTGCTAACACAATAACAAAATCCCAATGTACATTTGTCCGATTATTAAATACAACCAATTCCGATTTATTAGTAAATATTGATAATATCAAATATGAATCACTTTCGAACTATGAAGTAGTTTAAAGCAACCAATAATATAAATGAAAAAGTTGTATCGCATTTAAGGAAACATTTTCTATAACAATTCAATACTCAATTAACAGAATTGTGCACCAAATAGTGTGATGTATTCGGACTACAGACCGAATCAATCACAACAAACAACTTTTATAAGCAAACATTGAGATTAAAAGATAATGAACCTGTTTACATAAAAAACTACAGAAGTCCTCATAGTCATGTAAATGAAATCAAAAAACAAGTTGGGAAACTTATTAACGACAATATAGTCGAACCTTCTGTGTCTGAATATAATAGCCCACTTTTATTAGTACCCAAGAAATCCCTCCCGGGATCAGAAAAAAAGAAATGGCGATTAGTAATCGACTATCGTCAAATAAAAAGCTCTTATCTGACAAATTTCCTCTCCCCAGAATTGATGACATTCTAGATCAATTGGGTCGAGCAAAATATTTCTCATGTCTTGATTTAATGTCAGGATTCCATCAAATTGAACTAGAAGAAAGTTCTAGAAATATAACGTCCTTTTCAACGAGCAATAGCTCATATCGTTTCACACGATTACCATTTGAACTAAAAATAGCACCAAACTCATTTCAGAGAATGATGACTATTGCGTTTTCAGGTCTAGAACCTTCACAAGCATTCCTTTATATGGACGATTTAATCGTTGTTGGATGTTCAGAAAAACAAATGATTAAAAATTTAAAAGACGTTTTCGAACTCTGTAGAAAATATAATTTAAAGTTACATCCAGAAAAATGCTAATTTTTCATGCACGAAGTGACATTTCTTGGTCACAAGTGTACAGACAAAGGAATATTACCAGATGACAAGAAATATGATGTCATCAAGAATTATCCAGTCCCACATGATGCGGACAGTGCGAGACGTTTTATTGCATTCTGCAATTACTATAGACGCCTTATAAAAAACTTCGCCGATTATTCACGACATATAACAAGATTAAGTAAAAAGAATGTTCTTTTTCAATGGACAGATGAATGCCAGAAAGCATTCCAATATCTAAAAGATAAGCTAATAGAACCAACTCTATTACAATATCCAGATTTTAGCAAAGAATTTTGCATAATCACAGATGCAAGCAAACAAGCATGTGGAGCGGTTTTAACTCAAACCCAAAATGGACTCCAACTTCCCATTGCATATGCATCAAGAGCGTTCACGAAAGGTGAAAGCAATAAGAGCACTACAGAACAAGAATTAGCAGCAATTCACTGGGCAATAGTATATTTTCGACCATATATCTAACACTTTACAGTAAAAACAGACCACAGACCACTAACGTGCCTTTTTTCAATGGTTAACCCAAGTTCAAAACTAACACGCATGAGACTAGAATTAGAGGAATACGACTTCACTGTGGAATACTTAAAGGGAAAAGACAATTTCGTGGCAGATGCCCTATCGAGGATAACAATATCCGAATTAAAAGACATACAAAACAAAGTCCTGAAAGTCACTACCAGGCAACAAAGTAGACAAAATAATCTCTGGCCAGAGAACAAAAATGAAACTATGCTTAGGTAAGTTCCTAATAAAGCTTCTAAGCCCAACGTACATGAAGTCATTTGCAATGATGAAGTACGGAAAGAAGTGACCTTGCATATAACAAATGATTTATGTTTACTTAAACATGGAAAAAAAGTTATAGCAAGAATTGATGTTAGCGATCTGTACTCCAATGGAAATCTTGACTTAGGTCGATTCTTTCAAAGGCTTGAGAAACAAGCCGGTATACTTAAGGTCAGCCAACTCAAATTGGCACCGTGTGAAAAGATTTTTGAAACTATTTCAATAGAATCTTTTAAAGAAATGGGCAATAAAATATTGAATTCATTAAGAGTAGCTCTACTCCAACCGGTGACCATTATCGAAAAAGATAAAGATAAAGAAGCAATTATGTCTACATATCATAATGATTCTATACAAGGTGGTCATACTGGCATTACAAGAACGCTAGCAAAAATCAAAAGACACTACTGTTGGAAAAACATGACTCGTCATGTCAAAGAGTACGTACGTAGATGTCAAAAATGCCAACTATCTAAAATAACAACACATGTTCAGACCCCAATGACATTAACAGAAACACCAATACAAGCTTTCGATAGAGTGATAGTAGATACTATAGGTCCACTACCACACTCAGAGAATACGCAGTACGCAGTTACGTTAATATGCGATTTAACTAAGTATTTAGTAACAATTTCAATTCCAAATAAAAGTGCAACATCTGTTGCCAAAGCTATATTTGAAAACTTTATTCTAAAGTACGGTCCAATGAAGACGTTCATTACGGACATGGGAACAGAAAATAAGAATTCAGTAATAAATGATTTGTGCAAATATTTAAATATAGACAACATAACGTCTACTGCACATCATCACCAAACCTTAGGTACAGTAGAACGAAGTCATCGAACATTCAATGAATACGTTCGTTCTTACATCTCTGCAGATAAGACCGATTGGGATGTTTGGATACAATATTTCACTTATTGTTTCAATACAACACCCTCGGTAGCACATAATTATTGTCCATACGAACTAGTTTTTGGCAGACTACCAAAACAGTTCATTGATTTTAATAATATAGATAAGATAGATCCCCTATATAATATAGATGATTATGCTAAGGAAGTAACGTTTAGATTAGAAAACGCGTATAAGAGAGCTCGTATTATGTTAGAAAAACATAAGGTTACAAATAAGAAATACAAAGATAAGAACATTAATAATTTTAAAATAGAAATAGGAGACCAAGTTTTGTTAGAAAACGAAACTGGTCATAAACTAGAATCAGTATATACAGGCCCATTTGAGGTAATTAGTATAGAGGATAATAATAACATAATAATAAGAAATGAGAAAAATAAGAATCAGAAAGTAGATAAAGACAGACTAAAAAAATTCAACCCAACACAACAATAGAGTTCATGAAATCGTTCCAATTAAATAATCCAGAAAAAAATAAATAATCCAAAATATAATAAATATATATATACATATAGTAGTAATTCTTTTTAAAAAAAATTTTTTTATTTTTATTAAAAAATAGAAATATATATTACATTACATAAATTAAATATAATTTTTAATAATTACACAATATAATATTAAATAACTACATAATAATATTAGGTTATTTCTCTAAAAAGGGAGGTGTAGCATGTTACATGCAAATAAGCATATGCCCATCATATTGAAGTGAATACAATATGTAAATTGGTCATATGCTCAATCTCAAAGGTAGAGTATCAAGCGCATTGCTTACATAATACAACTACCGCCAAGTGCCGTAATATGATCAGCCACTTATATGTGGACTGGCTTGCAGCGTGAGATCTGCTGCGTAAGCACTATGACGTTTTGACCGTTCGGTCCCAAGCGCATTCCAATGTATATGCCTTCTGCATGTACATATAACAACATATATACAAATACATATGGCATGATATGTACTCCCGTTCTGCCGTTGCTTTGAGCGACAGAACTCCAAACTCTATTATGTACTTTAGGCTAAGTCCATTTTAAATAAAGAGAGACGAATTCATTCTGAATCTGATCATCGACAAAACCACAACCGTTGTAATTATTACAAGATACATAAATAAACAAAAAAGTTTTTCATAATAAAGCTTGATTTTCGGCTGATTGTTCCTATTGCAGCTATATGATATAGTGAACCGATTTCAACCAAACTCGGTCAGAATGTATAAGATAACCCCAGATGCACATTTTGTTAGATTGGTTGAGCTATCTCTATAAACAAAAGTTTTTCATACTAAAGCTTGATTATCGACTGATTGTTCCAATGGCAGCTATATGATATAGTCAACCGATTTCAACCAAACTTGGTCAGATTGTATAAGATCACCCCAGATGCATATTCTGTTGAATTGATTGAGATATATAAATAAACAAAAAAGTTTTTCATACTAACGCTTGATTTTTGACTGATTGTTCCTATGGCAGCTATATGATATGTCGGACCGATTTCAACCAAACTTGATCATAATGTATAGGACCATTCTATATGCATATTCTGTTAAATAAGTTGAGATATCTTTTAAATTGTCGTTTTAATTAAGATATTTATATTTTATGTAAATATAACATTAATACAAAAAATAATGAATATTATATTAATAAATAATATAAAAAATATAAATAAATAGTAAATATAACATTAAAATTTAATAATATATATTAAAAAAAAAAATTTCTGTCCGTTACGGGAATCGAGCCCGCGACCCATGGCCCAAATGAAAAATTTAGAAAAAAATTCACACTCAGCATACTGCGCCACAGAGCTATTTTGTGATTTACAGTTTATTGTAGGTTTCATTATTTCTGGACCATAAGTCAAACTTCATTGTTGTTGTTGTCTAATTGTTGCTGTTAAGGTAAATCAAATATAGGCAAATTTAGTTGTTTAATATCTTCGCTGTTTATTATCCGATCGCATTTCAGCAAACATGGCGGATAATATTGGCTTGGTCTATGCTTAATTAGAACGCTCTATCATTTAAATTGCCCTAATAATTTAGATTTATTTGATTTTAAGGCGTTCAAGGGGGCGTGGACAAAATCTAAAACAAACTTGATCTGCTTGCATCATAGACGGACCTACATACCAAATTTGAAGTCTCTAGCTCTTATAGTCTCTGAGATCTAGGCGCTCTTACAGACGGACGGACAGACGGACAGACAGACAGACGGACAGACGGACATGGCTATATCGACTCGGCTGTTGATGCTGATCAAGAATATATATACTTTATGGGGTCTGCCACGCCTCCTTCTGCCTGTTACGCACATTTTTTTTTATGACAAAGTTAATAGACCGCTGTACTTTTTTTAAGTACGGGGTCTAAAAAAAAAAATAAAACTCAGAAGTAATTATTATTAATGATTTATATTATTTTCGCTCAAAATAAAACTCAACAGTAATTAACGGCTTCTGTGTTAAATTTTTTACCAATATTATTTTATATCCTTATTAGGGGCTTGCCGCCTCCTCGCTTCGCTTGCCAGCCCCCGGCTCGCTCCGCTCGCAGAATTGAAAGACTTAAGTTGTCCGGCTTGTGAAGATTCAACTGAATCACAATTTTATATAATATACATTTTTTTGTTAAAATACAGCAAAATTTAAAGTTCGTATTCATTGCTATAATTATTTGTTCCCTGTAATTGGACTTTGCCTAAAAATCCAATTTTGTGATATGGAAAATAGTAATATTTGGCGGGAAATAGTCAGATTTGGCGGGAATAAGCTAAATTTCGTAAAATAGTAGAAATTTGGCAAGAAGAGCTAATCTGCGAGTTTCGTACTAAATTTAAATTTCCTTCCGATTGTTCCTATTGCAGCTATATGATATAGTAATCCGACATTGTCCAAATTTGGTCAGGATATATCAGTTACTCCCTAACACACAATCTGTGAGTTTGGTTGAGATATCTTAAGAAATAAAAAAGTTTTTCATACTAAATGTTAATTTGCATTCGATTGTTCCCATGGCAGCTATATGATAAGTAATCCGGCTTTGTTCAAATTGGGTCAGGATATAACAGGTACTCCCAAACACACAATCTGTGAGTTTGGTTGAGATATCTAAATAAATAAAAAAGTTTTCTGTACTAAAGGTTAATTTCATCCGATTATTCCTATGGCAGCTATATGATATAGTCATATATACAATCTGTAAGTTTGGCTAAGATATCTTAAGAAACAAAAAGTTTTCCATACTAAAGGTTAATTTCATCCGATTGTTCCTATGGCAGCTGTAAGATAAAGTCATCCGACTTCACCAAAATTTGGTCACGACGTGAAAGACAGTCCCAAACATACAATCAGTGAATTTGGTTAAGATAACTTAAAAAACTAAAAAGTTTTCCATACTTCAGGTTAATTTCATCCGATTGTTTCTATGGCAGCTATATGATATAGTCATCCGACTTCGACAAAATTTGGTCAGAAATTGACAGGCAGTCTCATATATACAATCTGTGGTTGGTTTGGTTTGGTTAACATATCTTAAAAAACAAAAAAGTTTTCCATACTAAAGGTTAATTTTATCCGATTGTTCCTATGGCAGCTGTAAGATAAAGTCATCCGACTTCGGCAAAATTTGGTAACGATGTGAAAGATAAACCCAGACATACAATAAGTGAGTTTGGTTAACATATCTTAAGAAACAAAAAAGTTTTCCATACTAAAGGTTAATTTTATCCGACTGTTCCTATGGCAG
Source organism: Drosophila rellima (assembly GCA_035043635.1). Lineage (NCBI taxonomy): Eukaryota > Metazoa > Arthropoda > Insecta > Diptera > Drosophilidae > Drosophila > Drosophila rellima. The sequence continues at coordinate 9,479 of JAWNMV010000456.1, forward strand.
CTATATGATATAGTCATCCGACTTCTACCAAATTTGGTCAGGATGTAACAGTCAGTCCCATATATACAATGTGAGTTTGGTTAAGATATCTTAAGATACAAAAAAGTTTTTCATACTAAAGGTCTATTATTATTATTATTATTGTGATGGGGGAAACCCGCACTGCGACCCATAGGATCTATTGTGCCCTCTTCTGAGCCTATGGCTCGTTCATCAAACCTTTTTTTCGCACGAAGTTGAGAATTTCTGGTTCGAGGTCTGCTATGTTCTCCATCGGTAGAACAAATTTCCCCAACCCTGCATCTACGTCTTGATAGAGCAGTGCATTCTGTCAGAATATGCATTGAGGATTCCCCCTCGAAATTGCAAAAATGGAAGGTTCCACTGCTTACTATTCATAATTTAAAAAGGTGACTTCTTAGTCTACAATGCCCTGTCAATAGACCGGTGAGTATTCTAAGTCTATTCCTCCCCAATGAGATTACATGCTTGAAACGTTTAAGGTTGTAAGTACCTTGAAGGTGTTTGGCTTGTCTGGGACCTGTGGTCTCCGTCCAATGCGACTGTTTGAGTCGTCTCTTCTCTTTATGTAGGTACTCTCGGATTGTGTATCATCCTATTCCACAAAACGGTTCGGGACCTATTAGGGGCCTGCATGCGCCCATTCTGGTTAGTTTTGTCAGCTGCTTCGTTCCCTGCTATATTCGTATGTCTTGGGATCCATCTTAAGGTTAGCCTATTATGTGATCCCAGTTGGTTTAGTTTCTTTCGCACTTCATACACTACTTTAGACGTTATTTTCGCCTTACTGAGTGCATTTAGAGCTGCTTGACTATCGGATAGAATGGATATATCTCTATTTTAATAGTTGCGTTTGATATTTAAGCCAGCCAACACCTCCCTTTTGCACATTCTTCAGCTTAAATGATGCTAGTAAGTGTTCGTTGAGATTCATGGTATGGTATCCGAGGGCCTACAACACCAAGTCCTGTGCCTTGATCCGTGAGAGATCCATCGGTGTACCATTTTATTGTGTGTTGCCCCATTGGGTGGACCTCGTCGAGTGTCGTCCATTCCTTCCTGCTGCTAAGGATCACTTCAAACTTCTGCTCGAACATGTATTCGGCTGTCATCTCATCCCTTGGTTGTACCAGTAGAGGGAGGTCGCCTGATAGCTTTTCTGCGTCTCTATGGATGAGGATGCAGCGACTTCCGACTCATAGACCCCGTCATACACATACAGGCCATTCGTTGCAGTCTTAGCAACTGTTTCTGGACGGTGATGAGATGTACTCTGTCACTCCAGTCTATTGCTCCGTACGTGAGCATTGGCCTGATTACCATTAGGTATAGCCATTTAATTATCTTCGGTGATGTGCCCCATGATCTCCCGGCTATACTACGGCATGCATACAGTGCTCTTGAGCCCTTTGCTATCGTATTCTGAACATGTGAGCCGAAGTTCAACCTCCTTACTTGTTTCTATTTTACTATGTGATAGCTTTATTTGCCTCATTTTCTGCAACTTGTATCTTTTGGTAAAGGAAACGATGACTATTTTGGCGGGGTTGAGATTTAGGCCCACCTCTTCGAACCAATCACGCGTTATCCGTAGACCTAATTGAACAATGTCGCAGAGTGTTTCTTCGAATTTGCCACGTGCTATGATGACAATATCATCAGCGTAGCCTTGACATTGAATTCCATAGCTGGCACATTTCCTGAGTAGTTCGTTTACTTGACGACATCCTTTTGTGGTTGTGACTGTAACAGTGCAGTCTTGTACTGTTGCCATGGCTTGTTTAGACTCCAGCAGTGAGGAAATCCATCTGCTTTTGGGTATGTCTAGCCCTCCTGGCCAGGGCAACGTGGACAGCATCATGAGATGTGTTGTCGGCCACCTCCTTGTTGTCCTTGATCCAGCGGAGTTTGCATCAGAAGAGTGCTTCTTATCTTGTGGTTCCACCAGCTTTTCCAGCGTTTTCAACAAAAGCGATGTCAAGCTGATGGGTCTAAAGGACTTGGAGCTGGTGATTTCTTTCTTCCCTTCCTTGGGGATGAAGTCCACCCCTCTTGGTATGTACCCGAGTGCTAGGCTGCTAATCATGATCTTTCTTACAATGGGGAGGAGTATATCCTGCCCCTGTTGTAGAAAGGCTGGTGATATCATGTCCAGGCCTGGCGGTTCATAGGCCTGGAAAGTACCAATTGCCCATTTTAACAGTTCCAATGTCAAATGTGTCAAATTAAAGCTCTAGTCTCGTTATGCTACTGCTTGTGAAGGTGCCATCCCATCGTTTCAAGGCTAAGTTTGCTTCCGGCATGCGTTTAGATAGTGCTCTGTGGAACCGAGCACCTTCAGCTGTTTTCTATACTCTCGCAGGAATCACGATAGTTCTTCCGTTTGGCCTTTCTTATCTCATTGTTGTAGGAGGTCAGAAGAGGTGTGACTTGCGTCATCGCACTACAGTAGCGGCACCATTTGACATGACGAGGGGGGCCGGGAAATTCCCTCGTCATCGCGTGGCGTCAGGGGGACGTACGCTCCTTGCAGCTCAACAGAGAGCTCCTGGGACGACATGGCCATCAGCTCTTTTATCTCCTCGGTCGTAGCGGTGTCCAGTATCATGTCCATCAGGTAATCATTCTTGGCCAGATCTTCCACCGAATTGCTTGGATATGCCACACGGACACTGGGCTCGATATTAGCCACAGGGGGTAGCTCTGTTGCAGTCAGAGAGGGATCCTCACTCCCGGCTGCGGTCTGTTCGGTTGGGGCGGGCGCCGCCCTCATTCCAACCTTATTTGCTGCCATCTTTAGTCCGCTCACGGATATTGTCCCGTAGCGGAAGAAGAGTTGGTGGCCTCTCGACACAATGTCGTCTCTGGCCATCTCGTCGATGCCAAGCACCAACAGGGCTCCTCCTCTTTCATTTCTCCGTGAAATGATCCTACATGCGTCGGTATCGATCTTGTTCTGATTTCTCAGCATAATCAACAAGGATTCGGCTGACCGATCCGCACTTCTCGGGCAGTAGATAGTGATGCTATGGGGCGACGGGATGTCGTCTCCCATTCTACTGTCAAGGGGTACGCCGTTCCATGACCGTAGTCTTGACACTACAGTCATCAGCCAGTTTGTCGAATTTTCGTCTGTACAGTCGATTACCAGGTGGCCCACCCGGAAATGAATGCCAGAGAAAGAGACGGTAGTGTCCCATCCAGTCTCTATGAATTCATCCAGGATGGCCTCCCCAAGCGTGGACAAGTCCTCGTGACTGAGACTTACCTGGAAAAAATCCGCAGGCAACACGGCAACTTTCACCTTTTCGCGACAGACGCGCGAGGCTCGGTGGACGCTCAGGAGGTTGACTTCCTGGCTGCTGCTGTTGCTGCCGCTCCTGACGTGCCAGGGCGCTCCATTGAAGCCTTATTTGGCTCTGCTCTGATAGGTGTGGCCACCTTGTGGGGAGGAGGTCCTTCTTTGACGGCGGGCGTTTCTGCCTTTGCCGTCCGTTAGCGGCTGGCGCGGGACGCATCGGTCGAGATGTTCCGACCGTGCTCCCTTGCGTCTAATGCCGCGCGCTGCCCTGTGCTGTGCCTGTGGCACTCTCCGCAGGGAGATCCTGCGGTAGTCTAAAAGTTTCCTTCATAATTAATTCCTACGAGAAGCCCGACAAGGGTGAGGTCCATCCGAGCAGAGGTCCGCATGCCCGGATAAGGTTGTGTAGAACAGGCGGTCGCCACTTGCCTGAGCCCAACGTTACCGACAGAGCTAGTTTTTGACCCGGGCCCTCAGCCAGGCTGGCTCTCGGCACGGTACGAGTGACACTCTTAGTCCGGCCCAGGGTGAGATGTAGGGGAAGGATAGGGTAGGTAAACGTGAGGTCGTAGAGGGGTGTGTGAGGCAATACTGTGAAAGCGGCAACACAAACGCCTTGTCAGTACGATGATCGGTATCGTACCCGCTGTTTGTCCGGGACTGCTTATTACGAGGCAATCTCCCTATTTGCAGCTAGCCTACCAAAGGGGTGACCGTTCGTTATCTGCGACCCGCCTGGTGGCCTCAGCTAAGCCCCCTCCGAACAATCTCAAAGGAGATACCTGTAGATACCTGTAGCGGCTTGGCCTACACATTGATTCTATGTCAGTGAGTCAGAACAAAGAGTTTTATACATATACTTATATAGATAGCCTGAATGATAAAATATTTGTTGTTTTAAGCATGTTTGCAACGTTGTCAGATGTAATTGAATCTATTTGGTTTAAGTTTATATTATATTTATTTAGCACTTTTAACACTTCAGCGGCAAGATTTTTGACTGTGCTCGATTCAACTCATTTAATCTCTACCATGCCCAATATTAAGAATTTTATTTGAGCCGAACCAATATATTGTGCACTTATGCCAAAAATGTTTCTTGTCAGCAGCGTGGCACAGTCTATTTTAAAGATAAAAAAAAAAAAAAAAAAAGAACAAAATTTTTTTTTTATTTATTCTAGATCTTCGTCTGTTTTTATTTTTTCTACATAATCGCCGTTGATTTCAATGCATTTTTTAACCTATAAATCCACTTGTCAAAACATGTCTCAAAATCCTGCTTATTCAGCATTTACCGCATTTATTATGTCCTCGTTGCTGTTAAAGACTTTTCCCCTCAGATTTTTTTTAATTTTTAGAAATAACCAGAAATCACATGGTGTTCAAGCTGGGGAATATGGTGCTGGACGTATCTCTTCGATGCCAGAGCTCGCAATAAAGTTGAATGTTATTTCAGCAGTGTGAGCTGGCGCGTTAACAAATTTTTTAAAACTATTGGTAAGCAGTCTTCAGTATACCACTTTGCCACCGTGTGACCCTTTTGCAGGGGAATGGCAGCTACAATTTTTGATTTGGGAAAGAAAACAGAAAGCATAACTTTTGTTGCTGACTTTTGTCGCTTAGCTTAAATGGGTGGGTTAGCTTCTCTTGCGCTCCATACCATAGACTGCTGTTTAGTTCCGGTACGTATTTATAAAACCAAGCTTCGTCATCACTAACGACTTTATTAAAGTTGCTAGACTGCCCATTTTCAAATTTATACAAAAAATATTGGGCAAAATGCACTCGAGCATCTTTTTGGGCCTTCTTCGTGTACAGCAGATCTTGAGTCAATTGTATTGTTTAACCTCCACTGTTAGTTTTCCCATTGATAAAGCAACACAACTTCTTTGTTCGATCTTTTTTTGTTGAATGCATCTTCGTTCTTTTACAATCGTTAATATAGCTAGCGTAGCGTAGCTGAGCCGCCAGTGACGCCGGCAGAGGAGTGGTCAGCGCTTATGTATAAATGTATATATTTAAGTAAATGCTGGCGAAGAGTCGCCGCGGCAGAGAGGAGGTATTACGTTCACATGGTGACAGAGCCGTCGCGCATTTCAGATATGCCGCGGCAGCACTGTCCAGTCCCATTGCACTCAAGAGCGGTCATATTACCAGGCAGTTGAGGAACTGCCTGGGGCTTGGATTTGTATATAAATATTGTGGCCAAGTGCTACAATGTGTTTGTAATAATATTTATGTATAACACTGAGTACAGAGTGCATTCGATATGTGAACATACTACACAATATTCGAGATACGGCCATGGCATTTAAGCCCAGTTCACAAGCAATCATTTCCTGTGTAGATCGAGGGTCTTCGAAAAGTTTTGCTCGAACTAGGGTCGCATTTCTATCGTCGCTCAAAGATTTTGGTCGACCTTCTCGCGGTTCGTCCTCTACAGAAAAATGTCGTGTCTGGAATATTTGAAACCATTTTGAAATTGTCTTCAGAGATGGTGCATACGTTCCATACGCATTTTGGCATTCATCAAATATTTGCACCGGCTTTAGTTTGCGTCGAAAACCGAATAAAATGCTATAACGAATTTCTGTCAGCGTTGGTGGTGGTATTTCATCTAAGGCACCTTCAGCTAATTTACGTTTTCTAGTCTCCATTTCAGCCGATTTGTCCAAAATTTAAAATATATTATCGTAAAAGTATTACGAAAGACTTGACACTTTTGAAATTTTGAAAAACTTGTTAAAAGTCGGTAACTTACCGAACTTTTGTTAGACCCCTCGTATTTCTCACTTCAGAGGTTATGTGCGCTTTTATATTGTTTGCAAAGTTTTTTTTTGCAGTTTGATGCATTCAATGTTAGTTTTTTTCCGTCGGCAACTTTAAGTCCTTCACAAATTGGCTCAACGATATTTCCCATATTTTGAGAGTTTAAAACACTGAAAGCAATGCTGTCCTCCCTTACCAATCCAATTAATGATCTAAGCAGATCATTTTTATTCTCTTCAATTTAAATTTTTTTTTTTTTTTTTATATTAGTTTTGTCGAGGAAGTTGACGATGACTTTTTATACTGCTCGACACTTGCGGCATTTAAACTTATTTTGTGCAATTTAAGCCAACGAGCTTTTAAATTTGAAAGTCTATAATTTTCCAATTATTTCTACATGTTTTTTCGAAATAGTTCCAAGTTTCACTTTACGCCATAGTTTATTAATTAAACTCCTTAATCGAGGTTACTTCAATTGAGACTGATCAAAACGCACAACTTATAAAGAATGAAATGGTCAGCAAAGCAGCAAAAAGTCGCTCGCGCATCAGACTGCAACTTGCAAAAGCCGAACAAATGCTGCGTCTTCGACTTTCGTTGCAGACCGAAAGCAGTAGCAAAGTAATGTCAAAAACTCTTAAAAGCCTACTGCTGTTGCTGCCTCGACTTTCGTTGAGGCCCGAAAGCAGCAGCAGAGCAAAGTCAAAAATTCTTAAAAGTCGACTGCTGCTGTTGCTTCGACTTTCGTCGGCCGTCGCTTTCTGTTTTTACTTCGACTGCGACATTCGTTTTTTCAGAAGCAGAAGCAGCAGCTTATATTAAACAGTTGCAAACAGTCAAAGCAGTGAAAAGTAAAAATTTTTTATATTGTCACTAGAATTTTACCTCATAAAGAGGTATTTTTTATAAGATATCAGACGTTTTTGAACTTGCCTGTGTCAAGCCTAAGTACCATAAAAAACAAGGGGGCTCCGCCCCCTGCTCGTTTCGCTCGCCTACCCCCAGCTTGCTTCGCTCGCGAGTAGGTGCGGCTACAGTCGAGTGTGCTCGACCTATGACAGCTATATGATATAGTTATCCGATTTTAACCAAATTTGATCAGGATATATAGGTCCATTCCGAATGCATATCCTGTCACTGTGGTCGAGATATTTCAAACAACAGAAAAGTTTTTCATACTAAAACTTGATTTTGGGCTGATCGTTCCTATGACAGCTATATGATATAGTGGTTCAATTTCAACCAAATTTGATCAGGATGTATAGGACCATCCCAAATGTATATCCGGTCAGTTTCGTCGAGATATTTCAAACAACAAAAAAGTTTTTCATACTAAAACTTGATTTTGGACTGATCGTTCCTATGGCAGCTATATGATATAGAGGTCCGATCCAAATTTTAAAACAAACTTGACAACCAACGCCCACTATCCAGAAACTTACAAACCAGGTTTTAAGTCTCTAGCTCTTATAGTCTCTGAGATCCTTTGGCTTAAACACACAACACAACACACGCACAAAACCAATATACCCTTTTTGACCATTTTCAATGGGCACAGGGTATAAGAAGTAATTAAGAGTATAAGAACACATTTAGTCAAAATGCGGTCCAGGAAGACCCTACAAGTCAAGCTCATTTGAATAAATTAAATACCGCCTTCTTGCAAAACAAAAACAAACTATCTGGCATCACTGAAACAAAAGCTGTCAGCTGTGGGTTCTATTGTGCACCAATTGCACTGCTTGCAATTCTTGCAATGCTTGCATTGTTGCTGCTGCCATCATTCAATGCTAAGGAATTAAGATAGTCAGGCAATACGTAATATCTTGCCGACACGAATTTTCACAGATATGTGTTATATGTCAAAAAACGCGGAAATAAGCTGACTATAACATATAATAATTTCATAGTGATTTTGAGTGTAGATTTTTTTTAAATCGCCAATGAAATCTCAATTCACCTGAAGCTTCTTACCTATGAACTCCAGAAAAATTACAGGTATGCCTAAAGATCTTCAAAATACCATTTCATCGATATATAGAACATATCTGTAGCTTCTATCGTTTGGATACTAGGGTGGTTTTAAGTTTAGCAAATTTTAGCGATTTCCCGCTAAACTAGCTTTTTTTCGAAAAAGTCGTTGAACAATAGTTTTTAATTTTATGATTGGGAATAGATCCTCATTCACACATTTTAGCTATTTCAACGCTTTGATACAAACAAACACACAAACAGACAAACAAACAAACAGACAAACTGAATTTTCATCTCATATTGAGAAGGCCACTAAAAATTTCAATTTTAATTATCTTTTGAACCACTGAACGGATTTATATGATTAAGGTGTCATTCGACGCGTATTTTTGATAAGAAAATAGAAAATTAAAAAAATGTACCGAAAGGCTCTAACGGCCCCATTTGCTGCAATCATCTAACTTTCGCTCCTCCCACTTTTACTTGAATATCTCACGAACTAGGTGAGTTTTCAAAAGTGTTAGTATGCACTTTTGTTAGATAAAGCTATACTTTTCGATTGGTATACAAGTCGATCTGATCGGACAGTTATGGCAAATTTTCTATTCTTCCTGTATATATTGCTAGTCGCCTTTCGCACCCTTTGTGATGCTTTCGTCACTAGCGCGGACTGCCGTCCGCAGTGATTCGACAGGTCACTACTTTTCGTACCTCATCATTTACAATGACTTCGTATACGTTGGGCTGAGAAGCTTTATTTAGAGTTTGCTTATGCAAATCTACTTGTTCTATTCCTGCGCAGGAGTTTTTCTGCTTACTTTCGTTTCTGGTAGTGACTTTCAGAATTTTATTAATTTTTTGAATATTTTTTAAGTCCGTGATATTGATTCTTGATAGCGCATCGGCTCCATAATTATCTTTACCATTTAGATACTCTACTGTAAAATTATATTTCTCTTATTCAAGTCTCATGCGTGTAACTTTGGAACTGGGGTTTACCATTGAAAATAGGTAGCTAAGTGCTCTTTGATCTGTTTTGACAGTGAAGTGAAAAGTATTTTGCTCTACCTAGTTGATCTAAAATATCATCA
>JAWNMV010000457.1:0-65658 GCA_035043635.1 Drosophila rellima
GGGATGGTATTCTATATCCTGACCAAGTTTGGTTGAAATCTGATATCAAATAGCTGCCATAGGAACGAATTTTAAGATTAAGTACGAAAATTACTGTTGTTTTTAGAGATAAGTCAACCAAACTCACAGATTCAGAATTTGTAATTTGGTTTAAATCGGTTCACTAGATCACATAGATGTAATACGAACAATTAGTCAAAAAGTTATTGCCGCATCATCACACCTTCGGCATGCCTAAAGTAGCGTATATACGTATGACCTATCGGAAGGCCAGGGCACAGGGTATTCTACAGTCGAGCACACTCGACTGTAGCAGGAGCCCCCATGTCTTATATAACTTTTTAGACAATATTTCCGAAACAAATAAACCTTTCGTTGTAATGATAATTATTTAGATATTTTTCTATTTCATTACATTTTTTCTTTTTATACTCTGAGCGGGTATATTAAGTTTATTAAAAGTATGTAACGGGCAGAAGGAAGCATCTCCTACACCGTAAAGTATCTATAAATTTGTATATATGCCCTTGTCCGTCTGTCCATGTAAACAAAAGGATCTCAGAGATGGTAAGGGCTAGGAAAACGAAATTTGGAATATAGACTCTCCATTAAGTTAGGAAACACCAGTTTATGTAGAAATTTTGCCATGCCCACTGTGGGGGCGTAAATCGAAAAAAAAAAAAACGGACATCACCTATAGCTTAGGGTTATAAACTAAATTTTATTATGCCAAGAGGTGTAGGCTCCTGCCCAGCAACTAATCACCAACTTTCAACAGGATTGGTTCATAAATAGTGAAGATATTATCAAGTTTATGCAGCAAGGAAATATAATTAAAATGATTTATTAATTTATTTTATATTTACTCTGCAGAATGTAAGTATATCGAGTTGGCCAGCATCTGCCTAACCGACACAGTGGTCGAAGTGATAGGCAGACGGCAAGGTAATCATGAGACATGGGGTCGAGTCCAGGCGATGGATGTAGAATTTTATGTTTTTCGATTCCTAAATGTGTGTATAACAAATTTTCCAGCGCCAACAAAATCGGTCCATCGAAGTTGCTGTGTTTTGCCAGGGTATCTCTATGACGAAAGCACTTGACTGTTCCGCTTATTAAATATTTTTGTAAATTTATTACCTAAGAAAGACTGAGCCGGCGACAGGCAAAAATTGGGAGTTCATCTGGCAGACTCGCTTGAATAGGTATACAACTCCCACGATGATTGCGGATATCAATATCGCCGTTGTGGCGCTGGCGGCGTAGTGGGCTGCATAATGTAGCTGAGTAGTCAGATTGACTGCTGATACCTAGAAGTCCACATCTGCTGTCAGATCTTCATATGCCCACAAACTGACGTCTACCAAATGGAGATAGCATCCTGGCAGAAGCTGAAGGATTTCTTGAACAGAAAGCTCAACTTGGTTTGAAGCGGATACACTTGGAATTCTCTTGATTTCTTATGATTTATCTTGTTAATGTTCTTCCAAATGACTTCATTTATTTTTTTTATCAGTTGGACGGTTGCATTCTGGACCGATGGCTGATTTCGTAGTAGATCGAGAAAGTACTTCTCATTTTGTCTTCTTTGTTGGCCTTTTTGCGGAGTTCATCGGCATGGTATTTATCCATGAACCCAAGCACAGCATGATAGATCGCACATGATCGAGCTTACACGACTGTAGCCGCACCTCCTCGCGAGCGAAGCGAGCCAGGGGTAGGTGAGTGAAAAGAGCAGGGGGCGAAGCCCCCTTGTTTCTATCCACAGTACCTGAATTAAATTCTTTGCCCTCACTATAACTGGATTCACTAATCCTAATAGATCAATCAGCTTTGAAATATCGGATAATAAATTTCTTTTAGTTGGTTTGCTCTTGCAAACCGAGTTGCATTTTATTGCAATGTTATCCCCGACGGGCTTTTTGAGCCCTGTTAAGGTTTTCACTGTATGATTTATCTCTTGGATCGTGTCCAAGACGGTCTTTATGCTAACCAAAGACTCTCCTCCATAAGGAGAGTACAATAAGTTTTTAAAATGCACTCCATCGGACTTCTCTGGCCTTTCGTACTAAAGGTTAATTTCCATCGGATTGTTCCTATGGCAGCTATATGATATAGTAATCCGATTTGAATCAAACTTGGTAAAAGTTGTAAAAGACACCCCCATACATACAATCTGTGAGTTTGGTTGAGATATCTTAAGAAATAAAAAAGTTTTTCATACTAAAGGTTATTTGCATCCGATTTTTCCTATGGCAGCTATGGGATATAGTCATCCAACATTGACCAAATTTGGCCACAATGTGAAAAGCTGTCCCAAACACACAATTTATGAGTTTGGTTTAGATAACTTAAGAAACAAAGAAGTTTTCAATATCATATAGTCATCCGATATCAACAAACAGCTGACTGGTCTCGAAGAACATCGAACTGTTTAGAATTTTCTAGGTATATAGCAAAGAAAGGTCCGGCACACAAGTGAGAACGAAGACGAATATTAAAATATTGGAAGATTATAAGCAAGAACAAAACTTTAATCGTTTTTGTGGTCATTAAATCAATAATTTTGTTTTTTTTGTATTAATACAAATGGAGAATCTACATAAGAAGTTCAAAACAGATGGGTTCACCCAATAAGCGCTGTGCTTGCGTGCCATAACATATTTCTCCTCCATTATCTTTAATTTACATTTTCCATTGCCTATTCTCTCCTCTTTTTACCCAAATCAGTTCTTCATGTTGAGATTTTAAACAAACCACAGTTTACGCACGGTGTTACCACTCAACTTTTTGTTTTGCCAAACTTTTTTTTTAAGAATAAATTATAAATTCAATTTAATATCGTTCGTCACAAAATTGGATATCCGAAATTTTGGGGCATGGGAATGTTTTCGTCACCAGAATTTTACCGTGTTAAGAGGTTTTTTTTAGAAGATATCAGACGTTTTTAAATTTGCCTGTATTAAGCCGAAGTACCATGAAAAAAAATTAATTAAGAGAATAAGAACACATATAATCAAAATTACGTTCTAGGAAGACCCTACAAGTCCAACTCATTTGAATAAATTAAATACCGCCTTCTTGCAAAACAAAAACAAACTATTTGGCAACACTGAAGCAAAAGCTGTCAGCTGTGGGCTCTATTGTGCACCGCTTGCACTGCTTGCATTGTTGCTGCTGCCATCATTCAATGCTAAGGAATTTAGGTATTCAGGCAATACGTAATATCTTGCCGAAACGAATTTTCACAGATATGTGGTATACGTCACAAAACGCGGAAATAAGCTGACTATAACAGCCCTTTTGAGAAAGTTTATAGTTTTCACAGTGGTCTGTCTGTTAGTGTTAAAAATAGTAGATTAATTAGTAGTATTAAATTATTAGGTATACACTGTTGATTAGAATGCATCCATGAATATACAAACATTTATATATTTAAATATTATATTTATATAAATTGTACGTCCTCCATATATTATATTATCAGACGCAGATAGTGTGAAGACTCCGTAGCTGTGCGCAGAACTCTATTTACTAAGGTCTGCGGCATATCGCCACCGTGGAAGATAGATAAACTATTCTATCCCAGGGCTTATCTATCTTTAGAGTTTTATGGTCTAGTGGAAATTTTATGTCTAACAACTTATATATAAATGTATTTGTATATGTATTAAAATATTTTTTTTGTTATATATATTTGCATTTTTTTATCGTACATTCAATTGTCGCACCCTTTTTTATATAACTTTTTAGACTATATTTCCGAAACAAATAAACCTTTCGTTCTAATGATAATTATTTAGATATTTTTCTATTTCATTACATTTTTTCTTTTTTTACCTTGAGCGGGTATATTACGTTTGTTAAAAGTATGTAACGGGCAGAAGTAAGCATCTCCGACACCATAAAGTATACATATCCTTGACCCGAGTCGATGTACCCTTGTCCGTCTGTCCGTGTAAACAAAAGGATCTCAGAGATGGTAAAGGCTAGGAAATTTGGAATATAGACTCCCCATTAAGTCAGGCAACATCAGTTTATGTAGAAATTTTAATTTTAATTTAGGGTTATAAGTTAAATTGTATTATGCCAAGAAGTGTAGGCTCATGCCCAGCAACTAATCACCAACTTTCAACAGGATTGGTTCATAAATAATGAAGATATTATCAAGTTCATGCAGCAAGGAAATATAATTAAAATGATTAATTAATTTATTTTATATTTACTCTGCAGAATGTAAGTATATCGAGTAAGCCAGCATCTGCCTAACCCACACAGTGGTCGAAGTGATAGGCAGACGGCATGGTAAACATGAGACATGGGGTCAAGTCCAGGCGATGGATGTAGAATTTTATGTTTTTCGTTTCCTGAATGTATGTATAACACATTTTCCAGCGCCAACAAAATCGGTCCATGGGTCCGATGGTGAAGATATGCGTTAGAGGTCATGGGTTCGAGTTTTGGTTGTGACGTTAAAATATATTATAAATTTCGTTTTATTTTTATTTTTCCTATTAATGCATTTAAAAACATGAATGATATCGTGCAAGTTGGTACATACATTTATGTATGATAGCCGCCATAGAAACGATTGGTCGATAATTAAGGATTTTTTTTTTTTAATTTTTTTTTTTTTTTCGTTGCATTTGCTTTAGCCAACGGACGTGTTGTTTTCTTGCGCCTCGTATTTCCATATTTTTCCTCGTTTAAATCTGTTTTTATATTGTAATTTTTGTGCACTAAGTTGTTAGTGGCTTGTGTGATACATCGGTCGTGTTTTACTACAGTCTTAATTGCAAATTTAAAAGATTAAACAAATTGTGTTTAAATACAACAACAAATTGAAACCTAAACAATCTGTTTGCTTGTGCTTTTACATTGCCGCCTGCTGTTTTTTGTTTTTATTTTTTCACTATTGTGCATCGCGTCTTTCGCGCTCTAACGTCGCTCGTCGCGCTCTTTTTCCACCGCTCTCAACGCGCTCTCTTGCTTTGTTGTTGGTGTTGGTCGCGGTGTTCCGTTTTTTCACTGTGGTTAGATTCCGTTGTGCTTTCGGTTCGCGCTCGCCCTCGCTCTCGCTCTCTGTGTTTGTCTTTCGTTGCTGTTTTGTTTTGTATGTAACAATTCAGCATCTTTAGTGATTAACCCTAGAGTGACTCATATTTTTTTCGTTGAAATTTTTTTTAAAATTTTCCTCTAATTTTTTGTTTACTTTTTTCCTTTTGTTTTATTTTATCTTAATTTTTATTTATTTACAAATGGATGTCTTTTATAATTTAAATTTCCAGGTACGAGCAAATGTAAAAATGGGTTTTGTTTGCTGCTGGCTGTGTGATAATATTTCACATGAAAAATGTGATGGCCTTAACGGCCGAATTGTCGACCTAATTCAGTCCAATTCGGGCACGGGACACGTGAATCATGTAGGGACGTTGAAAGGGACATGATGGGATTTATGAGGCAGTCTAAGAGAGGCTTTGGGGATCTTTTCGGACAGTTTAAGAAACTGTCCGATAGCTTCTCAGCTTTGGATGCCAATTTTAAGGGCATGAAACTCTTAAATGAGTCTCCAAAGCGCAAAAAGGCAAATTTTAGGCTGTCTATTGGCCCAAATGAGCTTTCGGTTCCCCCATTTTCACCCACGTCATCCGCTCCTGCCCTCATTAATCTTTCCACCCCTTCTACTCATACGACTGTCAGTAGGGTTGATAAAGATGCATTGTCAATGGACGCTGTTCCTTCTGATAGTGCTGCATTATCAATGGATGTTGCTCTTTCTGACACCGAAGAAGTTTCTGATTCAGTGGCTGTCAGCGCTGTTCCACATGACAGCGTTGATACCACTAATTTTCCAAATGGTCAATCAACTAGCGCTGTAGCGTCTGCTAAAGTTACTGCTGCTGCTGATAAAAAGACCCTTGTAGGTGTTCCACCAAAAAAACAAATTTTTGTTTCTAGGCTGTCCCCTGATACCACATCTGAAGATGTCTTGGCTTTTATTCAAGCTAAATCTGATGCCAAAATTACGGTGGAGAAATTCAATTTTCATATCTTGGGGAGATATCGTCGTTTAAAATAAGTGTTCAGGCCAATCATTTTAACAAAATTTGTTGTAAAGATTTCTGGCCTGATCACATAATTGTAAAGGAATACTTTGTGAAAAAGAAAAATCGGACTCGGATTATATTGCCTACTTCTTCATCTATATCTTTTAGACCTTCTCAAGCTCGTTTGCGTTCTGATAGTTCAAAAAACTAACATTCTCCCTCTCTCTGGGCTATCAGAATGTTAGAGGGCTTCGTAGCAAACTTAGTAATCTTTATCTAAATAGCATGTCTTTTCATTTTAATGTTGTTGCCTTTTCTGAAACATGGTTAAGGCCCGACATTCAAATTTCTGAAATTCTTTCTAACAAATTCTCTATTTATAGAAAGGATCGTACCCCACGTATTGGTGGAGGTGTGCTTATTGCTATTAATGCTGATTTATTTTCGGAAGTAGTAGTAACCGACTGTTCTACTGATAATGAATTTATTGCTGTCAAAATTAGTATTAGTGGCATTAATATTTATATTACATGTTGATATATCCCTCCTTCTTCAGACAACTCAGTCTATTCTCTGCATGTTTCTACTATTCATTTAGTTCTATCTAAGCTCTCTGATCATGATTTTCTTGTTGTTCTTGGTGATGAACATGATTTTCTTAAAAATGTGTTTGGGATGTCATTGTGTCAGATCAATGATATCCCGAAATCATTGAACAGGATGCTTGATCTTGTTTCTGTTTTGGATCCCGCTTTTTTATCTGTCTCTCGTACTAATCCCATATCTTTTCCGGAAGACCACTATCATCCGACTTTGGAGGTGTTGATGGACTTACCAGTCCGTATGGTTAGTTCATGTGGTAAGCCGACAAAGCATGTTCGTCAATTTCGGAAAACCGATTTTTCCAGACTTTCTCAGCTCTTATTACTGAATGACTGGTCCCAGCTGTACGAGTGCAGGGACTTGGACAGTGCAATATCCATTTTTTTATTCAACTTTAAACTCTTTACTTTATTTTTGTGTTCCGTTGTGTGCTCCAGGCAGATCTAACAAACCTTTTTGATATACAAGGAAATTAACTAACATGAAAAATAGGAAATCAAGATTGTATAAGAAATTCAAGAAAACTGGCTCTTTCTTTGATCTTTCTCGATATCTGATTGCACGTTGCAATTTTTCTGTTCTGAATAACCACTGCTACTGCGTTCAAGTTGATCAATCGGGTTCGCCTTATCCCTATCGTGTAAATGCCTCTAATTGTATTTTTGGACCTTTAATCACTGAAAGCTCGCTTTTAAATGATCTAAAGGCCTTAAATCCGGAATTTTCACCGGGACCGAACGGAGTTCCAGGATGTGTTCTTAGGTACTGTGCTGACGGTCTTTTGAAACCACTGTATAACTTATTTAAACTTTCTGTGGAGTTATGCTCTTTCCCTAGAATCATATTTTACTCCTTTACTTAAAAAAGGAAATAAGTCTGATGTCACTAGCTATAGAGGTATATCTAAGTAGTCTGCTATTCCTAAAACTTTTGAGAAACTAACAACTTCTCAGCTGCAATATCTTTGTAGATCTATAATTTCACCCTGCCAGCATGGGTTTGTGAAATATTGATCTACTACCACTAACTTATTAGAATTCACCTCATTTGTTATACAGGGTTTTCAGAATAAAATGCAAACTGATGTTATTTACACTGATTTTAGTAAAGCAGTCGACTCCGTTAATCACCATATTTTATTGCGTAAACTCCATCTTTTAGGTTTTCCTAATAACCTAATTCTTTGTATTGCAAGCTATTTAAATTTAAGAACCCAAAAAGTCTACTTTAATGGTTTAGTATCTAAACCTGTTCAAGTTTTTTCTGCAGTACCACAAGGAAGTCATCTTGGCCCCTTGTTATTTACACTTTTTATAAATGACCTGCCTTCTGTAATAAATCATTCTTGGGTTCTGATGTATGCTGATGACGTTACACTATGTATGTCGGCCACTGACAATCTTCTTGGTGTCAGGTTGCAAACTGATCTTGACAGTTTTCAGACATGGTGCAATGTAAAGTTATGTCGTTTAGTAGGCGAAACCCCTTTTTACTTAAGTATGTTCTTAATTGTAAACCGCTTGATCGTATAATGTCAGTTACTGATTTGGGTATTCTTCTGGATCCAAAGCTGAAGTTTGACAAGCATGTTGCTTCTATTGCCAATCGAGCAATCATAAAGCGAGCATCATAAAGCGTTGGTCGAAAGAATTTGACGATCCCTATATTACTAAGTTGCTCTATACTTCACTTGTTCGACCTATTCTGGAATATGGGTCTTGTATATGGAATCCCCAATATAAGATTCATCAAGACAGAATAGAATCGGTAGAAAAACAATTTCTAATCTTCGCCCTCCGGGGTCTTAACTGGAATACTAACATTCGCTTGCCTCCTTACAGAAGTAGAATTTTATTGTTAAATCTCTCCTCTCTTTCTGATCGGAGAATAATGCTTGGTGTAGTCTTTCTACATAAACGATTCGTCTGAATTAATTAGCCAGATTAGTTTTGCTGTCCCGATCAGAACTTTTCGAAATTTTCTTCCTCTTTCTCTTCACTCCTGTAGTACTAACTATGCTATCCATAACCCTTTTCGAGTTCTATGCTCTAATTATAACAATCTGTCCCATATTATAGCAAATAATTCTTCCGATCCTTCTCTTAACTTTTTAATAATTTCGCATTTAGCTAGATTGTAGATAATTTAATGTTTTTTTATTTGAAACTAGTTTTAGTACTATGTTTAACTGGCTTTGTCGTTTGTCCGGGCGTCAACAAGCCCGTGCTTGGTGTCGTTTAAGCCACTTAAGTGTACTGCTCGTTTAGTACATCAACGTCCAAATTAAAAAAATTAATTAAAATTTAAAAAAGTATGCAAATAATTGCCCTTTCTAGAGATATCTTAATCGAAGTTGCTGTGTTTTGCCTAGGCTCAGGGTATGTCTATGACGAAAGCACTTGACTGTTCCGCTTATTAAATATTTTTGTAAATTTATTACCTAAGAAAGACGGAGCCGGCGACAGACAAAAATTGGGAGTTCATCTGGCAGACTCGCTTGAATAGGTATACAACTCCCACGATGATTGCGGATATCAATATCGCCGTTGTGGCGCTGGCGGCGTAGTGGGCTGCATAATGTAGCTGAGTAGTCAGATTGACTGCTGATACCTAGAAGTCCACATCTGCTGTCAGATCTTCATATGCCCACAAACTGACGTCTTCCAAATGGAGATAGCATCCTGGCAGAAGCTGAAGGATTTCTTGTACAGAAAGCTCAACTTTGTTTGAAGCGGATACACTTGGAATATTCTTGATTTCTTATGATTTATCTTGTTAATGTTCTTCCAAATGAAGAACTTCATTTAGTTCTTTTTATCAGTTGGACGGTTGCATTCTGGACCGATGGCTGATTTCGTAGTAGATCGAGAAAGTACTTCTCATTTTGTCTACTTTGTTGGCCTTTTTGCGGAGTTCATCGGCATGGTATTTATCCATGAACCCAAGCACAGCATGATAGATCGCACATGATCGAGCTTACACGACTGTAGCCGCACCTCCTCGCGAGCGAAGCGAGCCAGGGGTAGGTGAGCGAAAAGAGCAGGGGGCGAAGCCCCCTTGTTTCTATCCACAGTACCTGAATTAAATTCTTTGCCCTCACTATGACTGGATTCACTAATCCTAATAGATCAATCAGCTTTGAAATATCGGATAATAATTTTCTTTTAGTTGGTTTGCTCTTGCAAACCCAGTTGCATTTTATTGCAATGTTATCCCCGACGGGCTTTTTGAGCCCTGTTAAGGTTTTCACTGTATGATTTTTCTCTTGGATCGTGTCCAAGACGGTCTTCATGCCAACCGAAGACTGTCCTACATAAGGAGAGTACAATAAGTTTTTAAAATGCACCCTATCGGACATCTCTGGACATCTAAAGTTTAATTTCCATAAGAGTTAGTCCCAAATATCAAAATTTTGAGTTTTGTTGAGATATCTCAAGAAACAAAAAAATTTTTCGTACTAAATGTTAATTTCCATCGGATTGTTTCTATGGCAGCTATATGATATAGTAATCCGATTTGAATCAAACTTGGTAAGAGTTGTAAAAGACAGCCCCATACATACAATCTGTGAGTTTGCTTGAGATATCTTAAGAAATAAAAAAGTTTTTCATACTAAAGGTTATTTGCATCCGATTTTTCCTATGGTAGCTATAGGATATAGTCATCCAACATTGACCAAATTTGGCCACGATGTGAAAAACTGTCCCAAACACACAATTTATGAGTTTGGTTTAGATAACTTAAGAAACAAAGAAGTTTTCAATACTAAAGGTTAATTTCATCCGATTGTTCCTATGGCAGCTATATCATATAGTCATCCGATATCAACAAACAGCTGACTGGTCTCGAAGAACATCGAACTGATTAGAATTTTCTAGGTATATAGCAAAGAAAGGTCCGGCACACAAGTGAGAACGAAGACGAATATTAAAATATTGGAAGATTATAAGCAAGAACAAAACTTTAATCGTTTTTGTGGTCATTAAATCAATAATTTTGTTTTTTTTGTATTAATACAAATGGAGAATCTACATAAGAAGTTCAAAACAGATGGGTGCACCCAATAAGCTCTGTGCTTGCGTGCCATAACATATTTCTCCTCCATTTGCTTTAATTTACATTTTCTATTGCCTATTCTCTCCTCTTTTTACCCAAATCAGTTCTACATGTTGAGATTTTAAACAAACCACAGTTGACGCACGGTATTACCACTCAACTTTTTGTTTTGCCAAACTTTTTTTTTAAGAATAAATTATATATTCAATTTAATATCGTTCGTCACGAAATTGGATATCCGAAATTTTGGGGCATGGGAATGTTTTCGTCACTAGAATTTTACCTTGTTAAGAGATTTTTTTTAGAAGATATCAGACGTTTTTGAATTTGCCTGTATCAAGCCGAAGTACCATGAAAAAAAATTAATTAAGAGAATAAGAACACATTTAATCAAAATTGCGTTCTAGGAATACCCTACAAGTCCAACTCATTTGAATAAATTAAATACCGCCTTCTTGCAAAACAAAAACAAACTATCTGGCAACACTGAAGCAAAAGCTGTCAGCTGTGGGTTCTATTGTGCACCGCTTGCACTGCTTGAATTGTTGCTGCTGCCATCATTCAATGCTAAGGAATTTAGGTAGTCAGGCAATACGAAATATCTTGCCGAAACGAATTTTCACAGATATGTGGTATACGTCGAAAAACGCGAAAATAAGCTGACTATAACATATAATAATTTTTTAGGGATTTGGAGTGTAAATTTTGTTTAAAATATTGAACTTATGCTTAAAAGGTCTTCAAAATACCATTTAAACGATGTATAGAAGATACCTGTATCCTCTATCGTTCGGATACTATAATGGTTTCAAGCTTAACAAATTCTAGCGATTTCCCGCTAAACTAGCGATTTTTCAAAAAAGTCGTGGAACAAAAATTTATAATTTTATGATTGGGAATAGATCCACATTCACACATTTTAGCTATTTAAACGCTTTGATACAAACAGACACACAAACAGACAAACTGACTTTTCATTTCATTTTGGGAAGGCTACTAAAAATTTCAAATTTAATTTTCTTATGAACAACCACCCAGGTTTTTATGATTGAAGTGTCTTTCGTCGCGTATTTTCGATAAGAATCGTAAAAAGTTAAAATACTTACCAAAAGGCTGCAATCATCTAAATTTCGCCCCTCCCATTTACACCTGCTTATCTCACGAATATTTTGGAATTTTTTTGCATTAACCCATTTTTTGTTTGAGTCCGAGGAAACAAGTCAAAAAAATGTTTTCAATAATCTTTGCTAGTATTTTTTTTATAATTTTTTGAAAATTGCTAAAAATTACTAGTTTAGTCACTTTTTCCTCCTTTTCATACAAAATAGTAATTTTTAGCAACTTTAAAAAAATTATAAAAAATACTAGCGGGGAGAATTTTGGAAAAAAAAATTTAGCAGTCACTATTAGAATTGTTTGGAGAAACTTTTTGCATTAAAACATTTTTTGTTTGAGATCGAGAAAAAGTCAAAAAAATAGAACTTTACCAAAATTCTAAATTTTCAATGGATACTTAAAGGGTTAAGGAAAGTTTTGTGTAATTCAAACGGAACTTAAATGACATTTCAACTAATGCCAAAATGTACATGAGGTAAATTCAAAGTACGAGTAGATTTAACTTTAAATGTTGTCAAAATAAATATGCCGACCAGTGTACAACCTATTCTAAAAAAAAAGTTTGTCATTCGTGACTGCGCAAAAAAGTTATTTTATTAGGTATGAAAGATCGGGACCTTATTGCGCAATGTGCTGAATGCCAAACTTTTTTTGGAAATCTTTTCGCAACTAGACTTTTACCTCGTAAATAGGTTTTTTAGAAGATTAAAAAAATAATTAAATTGCAAATTTTATAATAAATATTAAGAAATAATTTTTATTTTAAAGTGGGCACCGATGAACCTCATTTAAAAGCGGATCTTGAGTTTTCCGAGCGTCTGGTCAAGCCAAAAGATTTCTATATGGAGAAATGCGAAGTCTCGAATGGCAATTTTGAAAAGTTTGTCAAGTCCAGGAACTACAAGGTAGCGGAACGTTTCGGGAGTAGTTTTTTATTCAAGACACTGCTGAAGCCAAGACAGCAGGTTGGAAAATTACAGGCTAGCACATGCTGTCTGGTGGTACAAAGTCATTGATAGCGCTCTAAAAGGTGACTCCAAGTCAAGAATCCAATTATCAGATCTTTGTAATTTTGGTTTAAAACAGCAACCGGTTGTGCACGTGTCCGGGCGCGATTCTGTTACCTTATGCAAATGGACAGGAAAACGGTTGCCTAACGAGTCGGAATGGGAAGCGTCCTGTCGCAAGCTCTATCCATGGGACAACAAACTGGAGCCCTAGGACAAGCACTGGCTAAATATCTGCAAGGCAAAATAAATATTTGGTTCCTGTGAACGAGTTTGGTCAGAACAACTAAGAATGGCAACGTCTGGGAATGGACCTCAAATCTCGGGCAGCCGGGCGACAACAGCGATTCGACAATTCGTGTAAAAAAAGGCAGATCCGATCTGTGACACATTGTGTTTCGTATTGTGTTACTATCACTGTGCAGCACGTTCCCAAAACACCGATGATAGTTCGACTGGCAATACGGCATTTCGATGCGCCAAGGATGCCTGAGATGCATTTATAAAGAAATGAAAATTTTATTAAGTTTAACAATCCAGATATTTACGTATTTGTGATTTTGCTGATTTTGTGCATAACATATGTAAGATTAGTTTTAATATTTAAGGCTTAACAAAGAAATGTAATCCTGTAAAGCTGCTTTTTAAGAACGAAGGGAAGTGCTGCCAATGATTTTCAGCAAGTTATTGCCGCCTGCATTCCGGATGTGTGCCTCCACAGCCATTGACTCTCTCCTCTTTTTGCGATTGGTTATAAGTCGAGATTGATGTTGTTTCTGCAAAGCTGCCTCGTTCTTACGAGCCGGCGGTATCGGCTGATATGGCAATGGAACCTTTTTATCACGGCTAAAACAATCAGAAATTACACATTTAAGTTATTAATATTTTGTAAATTAATAATAAAGATGGTTATAATAAAATTATGTTAAAGTTCAAATTAAAAATTTACAACTTTATTTAAAATATTTATGAATAACAAGGGGGCTCCGCACCTGCTCGCTTCTCATGCGGTCAGTTACGGCTACAGTCGTTTACACTCTACTTTAGAATACACTGTGCCAATCTCTATAGAAATTAATTTTGATTACAATAGAATAACACTTATGTATGTAAGCTTATGTAATATAATTATTTAGAGCTGTACGATTTTGCTTCAGATATAATAAAATCTTTACCCATGGAACACCACGAGAGGGCCACTACAATGGTAATGGAGTCATTTTTCAAATAATAATATTGGGACCTACAAGTCGACTTGAGCTGCCTTAAAGCTCCTAAGTTCCCAAAAATAAAAACTTAATATATTCTGCAAAGTTCGGGAGCAGATATTCTAAAGAATATAACAGATAATATAAGAAAACTCTGCAATCTTCAATAGCAGATAATATAATATATGGAATACGTAAAATTTAAATAAATTTAATATATAAACACCAAAGACTTTGTCACAACAATTTGGAGTCACAAGAATTTGACACTGCAATGTGAACACCAGTTTCACATGCTGTCATAAATTTTTTGTGAATGAAATTGCCACAAATTTGATATAAATTATTTAAACCTATTGTGACAAGCAGGGTCCGTAAATAATGATTTTTTTTTTAACTAGAAAAATCACACACTTCTAATGGACCTAGAAACAAAATGGTTTACACCAAAATCTTAATTTTTTCCCAATCTCTGAATTTCTGCCATTATTTCGAAATTTATGATTTTTACTTTATTCTTCACTAATAATCATTATTTTTGAGAAATTTTATAGAACTTAGACTGTAATCTCATTATTTTGATCAAAAAAAAAAATAAAACTCAAAAATTATGATTATTAATAATTTTTACATTTTTCTTCATTGATAATAATTACTTTTGGGTAATTTAGTAAAACGTAAGCAGTAATCATTATTTTTGATAAAAAAAATAAAACTAAAAAATAATGATTATTAACGATTTTTATTTTTTTCGCTCAAAATAAAACTTAACAGTAATTTTCGGCTTCTGTGTTAAACTTTTTACCAATATTATTTTATATTCCTTTAAAAGGATCCTAAAGCTACCTCCCATCATAATTTTTTTTTTAAAGAAAAAAGGACCATAACTTTTATAAGAATATAAAATAATATTGATAAAAAGTTTAACACAGAAGCCGAAAATTACTGTTTAGTTTTATTTTGAGCGAAAAAGATGAAAATTATTAACAATCATTATTTTTGAGTTTTATTTTTTGATCAAATACAATGATTACGGTTAAGTTTAATATCGGATAATAAATTTGCATTTTGTTGCATTTTATTGCAATTTTATCCCCGACGGGCTTTTTGGGCCCTGTTAAGGTTTTCACTGTATGATTTTTCTCTTGGATCGTGTCCAAGACGGTCTTCATACAAAAGGAGAGTCAAAAAATTTTTCAAAATGCACCCTATCGGACTTCTCTGGCCTATCTAAGGTTTTGACTGCATGACTTTTCTCTTGGATCGTGTCCAAGAGGGTCTTCACGCTAACCAAAGACTCGCCTACATAAGGAGAGTACAATAAGTTTTTAAAATGCACCCTATCGGACTTCTCAGGCCTTTCGTACTAAAGGTTAATTTCCATACGATTGTTCCTATGGCAGCTATATGATAAAGAAATCCGACTTTGACCAAATTTGGTCAGAATAAGAGTTAGTCCCAAATATCCAAATTTTGAGTTTTGTTGAGATATCTCAAGAAACAAAAAAGTTTTTCGTACTAAATGTTAATTTCCATCGGATTGTTTCTATGGCAGCTATATGATATAGTAATCCGATTTGAATCAAACTTGGTAAAAGTTGTAAAAGACAGCCCCATACATACAATCTGTGAGTTTGGTTGAGATATCTTAAGAAATAAAAAAGTTTTTCATACTAAAGGTTATTTGCATCCGATTGTTCCTATGGCAGCTATAGGATATAGTCATCCAACATTGACCAAATTTGGCCACGATGTGAAAAACTGTCCCAAACACACAATTTATGAGTATGGTTTAGATAACTTAAGAAACAAAGAAGTTTTCAATACTAAAGGTTAATTTCATCCGATTGTTCCTATGGCAGCTATATCATATAGTCAACCGATATCAACAAACATCTGACTGGTCTCGAAGAACATCGAACTGATTAGAATTTTCTAGGTATATAGCAAAGAAAGGTCCGGCACACAAGTGAGAACGAAGACGAATATTAAAATATTGGAAGATTATAAGCAAGAACAAAACTTTAATCGTTTTTGAGGTCATTAAATCAATAATTTTAATTTTTTTTTGTATTAATACAAATGGAGAATCTACATAAGAAGTTCAAAACAGATGGGTGCACCCAATAAGCGCTGTGCTTGCGTGCCATAACATATTTCTCCTCCATTTGCTTTAATTTACATTTTCTATTGCCTATTCTCTCCTCTTTTTACCCAAATCAGTTCTACATGTTGAGATTTTAAACAAACCACAGTTGACGCACGGTATTACCACTCAACTTTTTGTTTTGCCAAACTTTTTTTTTAAGAATAAATTATATATTCAATTTAATATCGTTCGTCACGAAATTGGATATCCGAAATTTTGGGGCATGGGAATGTTTTCGTCACTAGAATTTTACCTTGTTAAGAGATTTTTTTTAGAAGATATCAGACGTTTTTGAATTTGCCTGTATCAAGCCGAAGTACCATGAAAAAAATTAATTAAAAGAATAAGAACACATTTAATCAAAATTGCGTTCTAGGAAGACCCTACAAGTCCAACTCATTTGAATAAATTAAATACCGCCTTCTTGCAAAACAAAAACAAACTATCTGGCAACACTGAAGCAAAAGCTGTCAGCTGTGGGTTCTATTGTGCACCGCTTGCACTGCTTGCATTGTTGCTGCTGCCATCAATGCTAAGGAATTTAGGTAGTCAGGCAATACGAAATATCTTGCCGAAACGAATTTTCACAGATATGTGGTATACGCCGCGTTTTTCGAGCTGACTATAACATATAATCATTTTTTAGGGATTTGGAGTGTAAATTTTGTTTAAAATCGCCAATGAAATCTTAATTCACCTGTAGCTTCTTACCAGAAAAAAAGATTGAACTTATGCTTAAAATGTCTTCAAAATACCATTTAAAAGATTGAACTTATGCTTAAGAGGTCTTCAAAATACCATTTAAACGATGTATAGAAGATACCTGTATCCTCTATCGTTCGGATACTATAATGGTTTCAAGTTTAGCAAATTCTAGCGATTTCCCGCTAAACCAGCGATTTTTCAAAAAAGTCGTGGAACAAAAATTTCTAATTTTATGATTGGGAATAGATCCACATTCACACATTTTAGCTAGTAGTTGAAGTGTCTTTCGTCGCGTATTTTCGATAAGAATCGTAAAAAGTTAAAATACTTACCAAAAGGCTGCAATCATCTAAATTTCGCCCCTCCCATTTACACTGGCTTATCTCACGAATATTTTGGAATTTGTTTGCATTAACCCATTTTTTGTTTGAGTCCGAGGAAAAAAGTCAAAAAAATGTTTTCAATAATCTTTGCTAGTATTTTTTTTATAATTTTTTGAAAATTTCTAAAAATTACTAGTTTAGTCACTTTTTCCTCCTTTTCATACAAAATAGTAATTTTTAGCAACTTTAAAAAAATTATAAAAAATACTAGCGGGGAGAATTTTGGAAAAAAAAATTTAGCAGTCACTATTAGAATTGTTTGGAGAAACTTTTTGCATTAAAACATTTTTTGTTTGAGATCGAGGAAAAGTCAAAAAAATAGAACTTTACCAAAATTCTAAATTTTCAATGGATACTTAAAGGGTTAAGGAAAGTTTTGTGTAATTCAAACGGAACTTAAATGACATTTCAACTAATGCCAAAATGTACATGAGGTAAATTCAAAGTACGAGTAGATTTAACTTTAAATGTTGTCAAAATAAATATGCCGACCAGTGTACAACCTATTCTAAAAAAAAAGTTTGTCATTCGTGACTGCGCAAAAAAGTTATTTTATTAGGTATGAAAGATCGGGACCTTATTGCGCAATGTGCTGAATGCCAAACTTTTTTTGGAAATCTTTTCGCAACTAGACTTTTACCTCGTAAATAGGTTTTTTAGAAGATTAAAAAAATAATTAAATTACAAATTTTATAATAAATATTAAGAAATAGTTTTTATTTTAAAGTGGGCACCGATGAACCTCATTTAAAAGCGGATCTTGAGTTTTCCGAGCGTCTGGTCAAGCCAAAAGATTTCTATATGGAGAAATGCGAAGTCTCGAATGGCAATTTTGAAAAGTTTGTCAAGTCCAGGAACTACAAGGTAGCGGAACGTTTCGGGAGTAGTTTTTTATTCAAGACACTGCTGAAGCCAAGACAGCAGGTTGGAAAATTACAGGCTAGCACATGCTGTCTGGTGGTACAAAGTCATTGATAGCGCACTAACAGGTGACTCCAAGTCAAGAATCCAATTATAAGATCTTTGTAATTTTAGTTAAAAACAGCAACCGGTTGTGCACGTGTCCGGGCGCGATTCTGTTACCTTATGCAAATGGACAGGAAAACGGTTGCCTAACGAGTCGGAATGGGAAGCGTCCTGTCGCAAGCTCTATCCATGGGACAACAAACTGGAGCCCTAGGACAAGCACTGGCTAAATATCTGCAAGGCAAAATAAATATTTGGTTCCTGTGAACGAGTTTGGTCAGAACAACTAAGAATGGCAACGTCTGGGAATGGACCTCAAATCTCGGGCAGCCGGGCGACAACAGCGATTCGACAATTCGTGTTAAAAAAGGCAGATCCGATCTGTGACACATTGTGTTTCGTATTGTGTTACTATCACTGTGCAGCACGTTCCCAAAACACCGATGATAGTTCGACTGGCAATACGGCATTTCGATGCGCCAAGGATGCCTGAGATGCATTTATAAAGAAATTAAAATTTTATTAAGTTTAACAATCCAGATATTTACGTATTTGTGATTTTGCTGATTTTGTGCATAACATATGTAAGATTAGTTTTAATATTTAAGGCTTAACAAAGAAATGTAATCCTGTAAAGCTGCTTTTTAAGAACGAAGGGAAGTGCAGTCAATGATTTTCAGCAAGTTATTGCCGCCTGCATTCCGGATGTGTGCCTCCACAGCCATTGACTCTCTCCTCTTTTTGCGATTGGTTATAAGTCGAGATTGATGTTGTTTCTGCAAAGCTGCCTCGTTCTTACGAGCCGGCGGTATCGGCTGATATGGCAATGGAACCTTTTTATCACGGCTAAAACAATCAGAAATTACACATTTAAGTTATTAATATTTTGTAAATTAATAATAAAGATGGTTATAATAAAATTATGTTAAAGTTCAAATTAAAAATTTACAACTTTATTTAAAATATTTATGAATAACAAGGGGGCTCCGCACCTGCTCGCTTCTCATGCGGTCAGTTACGGCTACAGTCGTTTACACTCTACTTTAGAATACACTGTGCCAATCTCTATAGAAATTAATTTTGATTACAATAGAATAACACTTATGTATGTAAGCTTATGTAATATAATTATTTAGAGCTGTACGATTTTGCTTCAGATATAATAAAATCTTTACCCATGGAACACCACGAGAGGGCCACTACAATGGTAATGGAGTCATTTTTCAAATAATAATATTGGGACCTACGAGTCGACTTGAGCTGCCTAAAAGCTCCTAAGTTCCCAAAAATAAAAACTTAATATATTCTGCAAAGTTCGGGAGCAGATATTCTAAAGAATATAACAGATAATATAAGAAAACTCTGCAATCTTCAATAGCAGATAATATAATATATGGAAGACGTAAAATTTAAATAAATTTAATATATAAACACCAAAGACTTTGTCACAACAATTTGGAGTCACAAGAATTTGACACTGCAATTTGAACACCAGTTTCACATGCTGTCATAAATTTTTTGTGAATGAAATTGCCACAAATTTGATATAAATTATTTAAACCTATTGTGACAAGCAGGGTCCGTAAATAATGATTTTTTTTTTTAACTAGAAAAATCACACACTTCTAATGGACCTAGAAACAAAATGGTTTACACCAAAATCTTAATTTTTTCCCAATCTCTGAATTTCTGCCATTATTTCGAAATTTATGATTTTTACTTTATTCTTCACTAATAATCATTATTTTTGAGAAATTTTATAGAACTTAGACTGTAATCTCATTATTTTGATCCAAAAAAAATAAAACTCAAAAATTATGATTATTAATAATTTTTACATTTTTCTTCATTGATAATAATTACTTTTGGGTAATTTAGTAAAACGTAAGCCGTAACCAACATTTATTTGTGTTATTTATGGATATATTTTTTTATCTTTTAAAAAACCTCTTTACGAGATAAAATTCTAGTGACGAAAACATTTTCATGCCCTAAAATTTCTGATGTCCAATTTTGTGACGAACAATATTAAATTCTATATATAACTTATTCTAATTCTTATTGTTTTTTAGAAGATAAAAATATGTACATATATATCCATAAATAACACAAATAAATGTTGCCTTTTATTTTGAGCGAGAAAAATAAATATAATTTAAAATATATAATTAATTAATTTTTTTTTAAATTTTTTTAAAAAGAATTATGCTGGGAGGTAGCTTTAGGGTCCTTTTATAAGAATATAAAATAATATTGATAAAAAGTTTAACCCAGAAGCCGAAAATTACTGTTTTGTTTTATTTTGAGCGAAAAAGATAAAAATCGTTAATAATCATTATTTTTGAGTTTGATTTTTTGATCAAATACAATGATTACGGTTAAGTTTTATTAAATTACTCTAAAATACTTATTATCAATGAAGAAAAAAGTAAAAATCATTAATAATCATAATTTTTGAGTTTTATTTTTTTTTTATCAAAAATAATGTTTACAATCTAAGTTTTATAAAATAACTCAAAAACAATAATGACACTAGTTTACATCCATTTTGTGAATCAAATTGAAGTGTGATTTTTTCATGGACATTGGCCTCCTTAACACGAAAATCGAACATAAAATTTTGTAATGGAAGCGTTTTCGAAATATTAAATTTTTTCGAATTTTCGAAGTTGTTCCGACATTTCTGAGTATATTTCCAGTTCTATTCGGCCGATTTGGTCAAGAAAGCACTCAAACTGAAGGTAAGTAAACTCTCTACAAATCTCTTTCACACAGAATTAAGATCGGCCCAGTAGGTTAGATGCGAGCAATTTTAATAAGTTCGAAAATACGTTTTTTTTGTCTTTTTTTGAGTTCGAAAGCTCACATATCACTCTGGAAAAAATAGAAATCGCAAAACTAAAATTTTTTTTTGGTTTTTTTTTTAAAGCTTACATTGCTCCAAAAAAAAAAAGATATTAATAAAAATCCGTCAAATAATTGGCGAAGTAATCCATTTTTCAGAGAAAGGCCATAATTCAGATTTTTACTGAGTTTTAAGTTAGGTTTGTATGACAGCAATATGATATAGTAGACCGATTTCAACAAAATTTGGTCAGGATGTATAGCACCATCTCAAATGCTGATTCTGGTAGTTTGGTTGCGATAACACCAAAAATTAATCAAGAAACATCTGGGATGGTTCTATATATCCTGACCAAATTTGGTTGAAATCGGTATACTAATCAATAAAAAGCTGAATTATGGCCTTTTTAGTTTTGCGATTTCTATTTTTTCCAGGGCGATATGTGAGCTTTCCAACACAAAAAAAAAAGGTATTTTCGAACTTATTAAAATCACATCTGAACTACTGGTCCGATCTTAATACTGTGTGAAAGAGATTTGTAGAGAGTTTACTTATCTTCAGTTTGAGTGCTTGCTTGACCAAATCGGCTGAATAGAACTAAAAATAAACTCAGAAATGTCGGAACTTCAAAAATTCGAAAAAATTCAATTTTTCGAAAACTCTTCCCATAACAAAATTTTATGTTCGTTTTTCGTGTAAAAGCAAGGTACTCAGTAGCTGAAAATCATGTTTGAAAGGTATCAACTCCATATAAAGACAAGGGTTACAAACTGGCTTAAAATTAAT
Organism: Drosophila rellima; assembly: GCA_035043635.1. Taxonomy (NCBI): domain Eukaryota; kingdom Metazoa; phylum Arthropoda; class Insecta; order Diptera; family Drosophilidae; genus Drosophila; species Drosophila rellima. The sequence goes on from JAWNMV010000457.1 coordinate 21,872, forward strand.
TTGGAAGGCTATTTCTAAGCCCTTGTATTCAGTACCTAAACGTGGGCTGTTTAGAAAATTTTCGGGTGTTTACAACACAGTTTAGTTGATTTATTTTGACCTTTCAAAACATCGATTCAATCAGTGTTTCGAATAGTCAAATAAAATTCAGCTACTGAATACTTTGCTCAAGGAGGCCAATGTCCATGAAAAAATCACACTTCGATTTAATTCACAAAATGGCTGTAAACTAGTGTTATTTGAGATAACTTAAACAAAAAAAAAGAGTTTTTTATACTAAAACTTGATTTTTGAATGATCGTTCTTATGGCAGCTATTTGATATAGTGTTCCGATTACAGATAAGTTTGGTCAGGATGTATAAAACTACCCCAGATCCATGTTTTGTCAATTTGGTTACGAAATCTTAAACAACAAAAAAGTTTTTCATGTTAAAACTTGATTTTTAACTGATCGTTTCTATGTCAGCTATGTGATATAGTGGTCCGATTTGAACCAAATTTGGTCAGGATATATAGGTTCATCACAGATGCATATTCTGTCAGATTGGTTGAGATATCTCAAACAAAAAAAAACTTGTTCGTACAAAAACTTTATTTAATAGAGGTCCGATCCAAATTTAATAAGAGAATGAACCTGCGCCTGTTCCAGGATACCGGAACCTACATACCAAGTTCGAGCTCTTATAGTCTCTGAGATCCTTAGGCTCAAACAAACGGACAGACGGATATACGGACAGACAGACGGAAATGGCTCAAACGACTCGGCGATACTGATCAAGAATATAATACTTTATGGGGTCTGCCACGCCTTCTTTTGCTTGTTACATACATATCATAAAACCATTATACCATTTTGACCATTTTTAATGGGCACAGGGTATAAATATAATATTGCGTATGGATACAGCAAAATTTGAACGGCTGCATTTTGAGTCGCGTTGTGTTAGTTTTTTAATATTTACAAAGCTTTAACAAATTAAACGTATCAATCCAATCAGAATTAACGAGGGGCCCCTGCTCTGATCGCTCGCCTAACCCCGGGTTGCTCGCTCGCGCGGTAGTGCAGCTACAGTCGAGTGTACTTGAGCCGAGCCACTCAGATAGCCTAATATCTATTTGCACACACATATGTACATACATACATATATATTAATGAGGCCCTTCCAAGCCGCTGCACTATATTTTCGATTAATTCCTCATATGACAGCTATATGATTCAGTCGTCCGACTTCCGCTAAATTTGGTCAGGATGTTTAAGACTATAGAAATCTCCCAATCTGTGAGTTCTGTTGACAAAAAAGATTTTCATAAATCTTAATTTTCGATCTATAATTCCTACGGCAGCTATATGATATCTTCTAAGAAATACCTCTTTACGAGGTAAAATTCTACTGACAAAAACAATTCCATGCCCCAAAATTTCTGATATCCAATTTTGTGACGAACGATATTAAATGGAATATATAACTTATTCTTAAAAAACAAAAGTTTGGCATTCGGCACTGCACAAAAAAGTTATTTCTATTAGGTAAGAAGGATAGGGACTTTATTGCGCAATGTTCCGAATGCAAAACTTTTTTTTAAGAATAAGTTATATATTCAATTTAATATTGTTCGTCACAAAATTGGATATCAGAAATTTTGGGGCATTGAAATGTTTTCGTCACTAGAATTTTACTTCGTAAAGAGGTATTTTTTAGAAGATATCAGACGTATCAAGCTAAAGTACCATGAAAAACAAGGGGGCTCCGACCCGTGCTCGCTTCGCTCGCCTACCCCCGGCTCGCTTCGCTCGCGAGGAGGTGCGGCTACAGTCGAGTGTGCTCGACTGTAGAATACCCTGTGCCCTGGCACTCCGAAAGCGCCGTACCTTTTTGCAAACCGTTAGGCACGCTGAAGGTTTGATGATGCGGCATTAAATTGACTTATTGTTCGTATTACATCTATATGTTCTACTGAACGGATTTAAACCAAATTCGATCATACTGTTAAAGACAATATAAAATTCGCATTTCGTGAGTTCTGTTGGGATACCTCAAAAAACAATAAACAATTTCATACTAAATCTTAATTTTGCTTTGACAGTTCCTATGACAGCTATATGGTACAGTTCTCCGATTTTAACCAAATTTTATCAGGATATATAGGTTCATCCCAAATGCATATCCTGTCAGTGTGGTCGAGATATTTCGAAAAAAAAAGATTTTCATACTAAAACTTGATTTTGGACTGATCGTTCCTATGGAAGCTATATGATATAGAAGTCAGATTTCAACCAAATTATATCAGGATATTATGGACCATCCCAAATGTATATCCTGTCAGTTTGGTCGAGATATTTTAAACAAAAAAAAAGTTGTTCATACTAAAACTTGATTTTGGGCTGATCGTTCCTATGACAGCTATATGACATAGTGGTCCGAATTCAACCGAATTGGATCAAAATGTATAGGACCATCCCAAATGTATATCCTGTCAGTTTCGTCGAGATATTTCAAACAGCAAAAAAGTTTTTCATACTAAAACTTGATTTTCGACTGATCGTTCCTATGGCAGCTATATGATATAGTGGTCCGATCCAAATTTAAAAACAAACTTGATCTGCTTTCGCTATTTGGGAAGCTACATACCAAGATTGAAGTCTCTAGCTCTTATAGTCTCTGAGTTCGACGCGTTCAAGCACACGGACGGACAGACAGACTGAAATGGTCCAATCGACTCACCTGTTGATACCGATCAATAATAAATATATTTTATGGGGTCTGTCCTGCCACTGTTACATACATTTCACAAGCCCGTTATACCCATTTTAGGCCCATTTTCAATGGGCACAGGGTATAAAAATAAATTTTTTGATAGTGTGGGGTATTCAAATTATAGAGGTAACTATAATCAGTTTTGGCTGATATGGCAATGTCATCTTTTTATTACGACTAAAACAACTTTGAAATTAGATATAGATTAACGAAATTTTCTTAATTAAGAGTAAAGATAATTAGATTGGAGTAAACTTAAAATACAAAATAGAAATGATTAAAATTTTACACTTTTAATGAAAATATTTGAAAATATTTAAGAATTAAAAGTAAGAATGAAGTCTGGGGCAAGATGTATTAAAATAAGGTAACGTCTACAACACAGGTGCCCCCTTTGTCTTTTTAATATTTTTAGACAGCAGAAACCGAAAGAACCGAAGAGTGCAGAACATATTTTTGCTGTCTCGTGCCAGCGCCTCTCTCTCTTTCTCTCTAAACCGAGAGAGCACGTCAACAGCTGTCAACGAAGACGTTACCTTATACAAATACATCTTGGTAAGCGGTTTTCAAAATTACAGATATTCAGACCTGTTCCGAATTCCGAACGTTTTTAAAAAGTAAATACGAAACGAAAACGAAAGTTTTACTATTGGCTGTTATCAATTTCGGCCGAAATGGGCTTGTTTTTACTTTTCGAACTCCGTTTCGAAAACTTTTCGATATCTGTAAGACGTCGTGTTAAATATAGTAGATAGAAGCTAAATTAGACTAAAACTTCGTTGTTCGAATTTAATTATTAAATTGAAGCAACTTTAGCATCTTTCGATTGCCAGAGTTGATATAATTAATACAAATTAAAGTGGAATTCAGAACAGCTCGGTTTAATCAATGCCGCTCGGTTTCTTTTTTCATGCAAAATTTTGTAATGTTTATGAAAAAATTCTTTTAAAATATATTTCAACTTCAAACAGTTAAAGTAGTGATGTACTATAATTTATAGGAATTTTTTTTTTTTGTTTCTTTCAACAGCATTTACTTTTAAATTCGCTGACTTTACAGCATACGTTTTGAAAACGACAATTCTTGTCGATTTGCGGGGATCGGAACAGCAAACCACTCGATTTGTTGCAATTCCACTCGTTTTTGGAATTCGGAACAGACCCGATTATCAGCTGAATATTTACCTTTCGCGACACACTTTACAGCTTCCATTTTTGGGATTCGTGTGCTTATCCCAGAAAGTGTCCATCACTAGGCATCCACACCATGCCAATGTATGCAGGTAAATGAATAACTTACGGCTGTTATATTTTGGATCCTGACCACACTGCTGTGCATGGCGCATCCAACCCTTCTTTTTTATTTTCACCAAGCCACAACGAATGCAACTTGTCCATTTTCTAATGTCGCCAATGGACACCCATTTGAAGTTGGTTGATATTATTGGTTTCATGTCGACGGGCTCCTCGGTTTCTTCAATTTGGTGGCTTTCCAGATGCACATGATCTGTAACAGAGCCCTGCTCCGAAATGAGATCAACTACATTTCTCTCATGCTCTTCAACTTGCTTTTGTGCGTGCTCCTCGTGCTCCCTCTGCTGTGGTCTGCCGACTGTTATTATCATGTCCGTTAGTGGCTTCTGCGGGGCGCGGTTAGAAAACGGCGGCCACGGCTCTGAATAGACAAATACATGCTTTGATCCAGTAAGACAAGGTCCGTGTACCTCCAGCAAATCGAGATCGCGCCAGGTGTTGCAGTATAAACATTTCATCCGAGGTGGCTGCGCACAACAAAAGCAGTGACATTGGTAACTCTGATGAGTTTCCGACACCTGCAGGCACAAAATGGCTGTTGCGCTCGCTTGGTGCGCACCACATCGGCAGCACACGCACTCCATATTAATAGTAACAAATATACTTTGAGCAGATTAGAGTTTAAATTTCAAATAGATTAAAACTCATTCATTCCAAACAATCGGCTTATCGCAATATTCTCATTCATCTCAGTAGAGAAAAAAAAGTTTTCTTTGCTTGCCGCCAATTTTTTGTGAAGCTTCGATAAAATTAGGTTGCAGAGCTGTTGATATGATATAGATATATCGATGTATCGATAAGTGATATTTTTACAAACGATAATATCAATATCTCCATGCTCCAAAATTTCTGATATCCAATTTTGTGACGAACAATATTAAATTTACTATATAAATTATTTAAAAAAAGTTTGGAACTCGCTACATTGCGCTAAAAGGTCCAAATACTACATACCTAATAAAAATAACTTTTTTTTCGCAGTGCCGAATGCCAAACCTTCTTTTAAGAAAAAAATATAATAAAAAAATTCCTTACGAGATAAAATTCTAGTGACGAAAACATTTCCATGCCACAAAATTTTTGATATCAAATTTTGTGACGAAGAATATGTAATTCTATATAAAACTTATTCAAACAAAAAACTTTGGCATTCTCTATCGTTTGAATACTGTGAGGGCGTCAATTTTACCGGGTTTTAGCGACTTTCCCCTAAGCTAGAGATTTTTCGAAAAAGTCGTACTACAAAAGTTTCCAGTTTTTTGATCGGGAATAGATCCTCATTCACAAATATAAGCTATTTCAACGCTTTGGTAAAAGCAAACAGACTGACTTTTCATCTCATGAAGGCGACTAAATTTTTCAAATTTAATTATCTTTCGAGCCAGTGGTCATATTTTGATGATCGAGGTTTTATTCGGAGCGTATTTTTGATAAAAAGTGATATTTAAATATAAAAAATTACCAAACAGCACCAACGGTCCCATTTGCTCCAATCATTTTAATTTTGCACCTCCTACTCACACCTGCTTATCTCACGAACCAGGCGAGTTTTTTAAAAGTCTTTGAATGCACTTTTGCTAGTGAGAGCTATGCCTTTTTTTGTCCTGATCGGACAGTCTTAGCAAATTTTCCATTCATTCTGTATATTACTAGTCGCCTTTCGCACCCTTCGTGATGCTTTCGTCACTAGCGCTGACTGCCGTCCACAGTGATATATACAATTTAATACCTTACGTCACTAAATTGGACACCAGAAATTATCGGGCATGGATATACTTTCTTCACTAGACTTTGACGTACTGATTTTTTTTTATAGGATATCAGAAATTTTGGAAATTGCTAATTCATTTGACATTATAACTTGCCTGTGCGAGCTTCGTGTCCCGCGTCCTCTTTTTCAAAAAATCCCCGTTGGCCAGAAAAGTCACGATTTAAAAAAATTTTAATACCGATTGGTAAAAATATTTCTATAATTCACTGCTAAATTATTTACAATTATCTTTTGACGATATGACACTTATCGATATGTTTGTCAAACTTAATTTCACGTGTGTTTATTAGAATAAGAATGCGACAAAGCGGCAAAATGAATAAGGAAAAAATTAAATTTGTTTTCTATCGTAATATCGGGCCGGGCCTCTCTACCCAGTACCATGGGCAAGATAATAATCAGAATAAGAACACATTTAACCCTGGACCGTTATCGTTAATTTAAGAACTCATCCCATACAAACGAAATGGGACATGCAGAAGTCTTGAGATTGAGTCCCCCTGAGAAAATTTTCCCGGGGACCTGATGTAAGGGACTTTATTTTTGCAGCCGCTTCAGTCGACTGGCCGAGCTCGTAGCTCACACAGCTATGGAAATAGAATCTGCTAGGTAGATTTACCCAGTAGATGAAAATATTTTGGGCGCTCAAAATGTTTAATGTTTTATATCTGGCTTACAACAGTGTGTCAGCATAACACCAAAAATCTCTGTGAAGTTGACTGGTCACAGTGTTGGGTCACTGTGCACAGCAAACAAATAAATAAAATTGCGAATAACAAAAGTGAGAAAATGGGTGAACCCATATTTGCGAGAAAGAAACATCAAGGGGCGATATAGTAACGTAGCTTTCCCAGGCCCTTTTTATAAAAATTCTATCAACATATTCTATTTCGGTCAAGTTCCACAATATTGGTCTCTGTTTCACCTCTCCAATCAGCTCTTCGTTTTCGAAAAGCTCAATTCGTCTCTTATTCTGCTGCTTGTAGTTGGCCGCCTTTCTCATCAAAAATTTTTCGACTAGTCGAAACACTGATTGAATCGATGTTTTGAAAGGTCAAAATAAATCTACCAAACTGTGTTGTAAAACACCCGAAAATTTTCTGAGCAGCCCACATTTAGGTACTGAATACAAGGGTTTAAAAATAGCCTTACAAGATAATTTAGACCAGTTTGTAACCCTTTTTTTATATGGAGTTGATACGTTTAAAACATGTTTTTCAACTACTGAGTACTTTTCTTTAAGTACTGAATACAAGGGCTTAGAAATAGCCTTACAAAATAATTTCGAGCCAGTTTGTAACCCTTATTTATATTTGGAGTTGATACCTTTCAAACATGCTTTTCAGCTACTGAGTACTTTGCTTAAAATCTATGTCAGTCTCTTCTTGTCATTGACGATCATAGGATTCAGGCTAGATCCCCACCGGGGAAAAAAAATTTGAAATATATTTTCCACGCAACAAGAGATCAATGATAACAAAAAAAAAATTAATAAAAAAATTATAACTCTAGTGCTAACGACGATTATATTTACAATCTTTACAAAGTATGCACTGAATAATAAAGCTGTTGGATAGACTGTCGGCATCTGTTGCCATTTCTATGAGTGCTTTCAATTTCAAAAGTGGCGCCATTTAAGAATTGTAATTGTAATTATCATACTATAATATTTATATTTGCCTTCAAAGTATATCTGGTTAAATATGCATCTCTAAGTCGTCTCCTGTATAATTTAATTTTCTATAATAATTTACTTTACAATATGTATTTTTATACCTTGTGCCCATAGAAAATGGGCAAAAACGGGAAAAATAGTTTTGTGAGATCTATGTAACAGGCAGACCCCAAAAAGTATAAATATTCTGTCCATCTGGCCAACCGTGTGTTTGGACGCAAGGATCTCAGATACTATAAGAACTCGAGACTTAAAACTTGGTATATAGGTTCCAAGATAGCGGCCGCAGATCAAGCCTATTTTTAAATTTGTATCGGACCTGTATAACATATAGCTGCCATAGGAACTATCAGTCAAAAATAAAGTTTTAACTTGACAAATGATATGATTTAACTGTACAAGTGATATGAATGAATAAAAAAAATAAAGCTTAAACGAAATTAGAATTAAACAAGTCCGGCGCTCATGCCCCTATTCACAACAGAGTCCCTATACGCAATCGATTAATGTTATAAGCTATTGTAATTCCTGATACTGATTTTGCGAACAGCTATTCACATCTGCTTTATTCAAAATTTTTAGTGTGACTTGAACAGATATGGTCACCAATAGTTTTTCATATTGCTGATCTTTATATACTGTTTTTTTTTTATGCATATTATAAATTAAGTTGTCAGGGAGTGGTTGAAAAAAAACAGCTGGAGATCTTGACTTAGATGGCGAAGATGTAGGTTTTCAGCACTTCGAGTATTGGAAGGATGTGAGTATATATTTTAGGACATGCAAAATAACACCTCCACAAGGGCACTCAGGGCTTTAACGACCTAGAATTTGGGTTCCTGGGATAATTTTTAGGTAGCTCAACCTGCCGGTACGTACGTACCTCATCAAACCCGAGTATCTAGAAGCCATGCCGAACTTCTAGCAAAAAAATGTAGGAATTGCACTTAAAACTCAATAATTGCTTAGATCAACTGATTTGGATTTGCTTAAGCGAAATCAAAATCATATGTAAATTAGTTACTGGGATACCGCTACTATTTAATGAATAGTATGTCATGTACTTTTGTGTACTAGGAAACTTAAAATTTTAAATTTAGCTCGAATAAAAGGGAATTTTTTGCCGTGGCAATTTTGACCTTTTGTGGGTGATCAATTAAATCCACTCTAAAACAAGAATTAAAAAAAAGTGGGTTTAATTTTAAGCACTTGTTGGGATTTAACGCTGTCCAATGTCAAGAGCGGAATTAAAATAATAAAAGAAATTCTTTAAATCAGAATAATAAATTTGCAGATCGCAAAAAAGTCGTGTATGAAGAAATTGGTAAAAAAAATATAAAAAGACGCATTTTTATCGATTATTTGTAAGTTTTTCCGTCTCTAATACAAACACGCACGGTCTAGCAAACCACTAAGCAAATAACCTATAGAGAACTCATCCCATACAAACGAAATGGGACATGCAGAAGTTTTGAGATTAAGTCCCCCTGAGAGAATTTCCCCGTGGACGTGATGTCAGGGACTTTATTTTTGCGGCCGCTTCAGTCGAATGGCCGAGCTCGTAGCTCGAACTGCTATGCAAATCAAAAACATGCGCACTATGAAATACCCTTTACCCTTAACAATTGTTATTCCCATTATTTTTATCATAAGAACATCGAAAAATAAATAAATTTAATATGGTTGATGATTAAATAAAAGAAATAATTTGTTATTTCAGTTATAAATATTTTATTTACAAAAAAAAATTTTATTAAAAATGTAACATGTACAGGGTATGAGAGTTTACATACAAAATTTTAATGGCACCAAAGAAGAAGCAAAGCAATGTTGCAAATACTCGCATCTCGACACATGCAACCCACACATATGCGCACACTTATTGTAAGATGCACACATACAATCATCAGTCTTGGCTCTCGATTATTTCTTTCTCTGTCTGGCTTTATCAGAGTACGATTGTGCAAAGAGGATGAGAGATGAATATTCTCATTCTGTATGCTTTTTCGACTCGCGTTACTTTTGTGCCAACAGAATTGCTTCTAGACGACTTTTGGGCAAAGCTTTACCCTTCCACAACCAGGTACCATACATATTAAAAAGAATAATAAGAAATACAAAAAATCAAATTCAAATTGAAGTACACCCTCATTATATTATTGTTTAGTTCAAGTTTGTTAAAAAAAAACGAAAAAAAAAAATACATTTACACTTGATAAGTTTGATATAAAAAACAATTTTTTTTAAATGTATATAAGACTTAATAAAATGCTTAAATTAAAAAAGAAATAAATACTATTAGTAACAACCAAAATATTTATTTAAATTAAATGAGACATATTAGTTTTATTTGCTGTGTTCTTTTTCAAAAGTATGGGACCCGGTTGTGGAAGGGTAAAGCTTTGCCCAAAAGTCGTCTTGAAGCAATTATGTTGGCACAAAAGTAACGCGCGTCGAAAAAGCATACAGAATGAGAATATTCAACTTCCATCCTGTTTGCACATACGAACCCTGGTATAGCCAGACAGAGAAAGAAATAACCGAGAGCCAAGACTGATGATTGCATGTGTGCATCTTACAATAAGTGTGCGCATATGTATGGGTTGCATGTGTCGAGATGCGAGTATTTGTAACATTGCTCTGCCTCTTCTTTGGTGCCATTAAAATTTTGTATGTCAACTCTCATATCCAGAACATGTTACATTTTTAATATAAATTTTTTTAGGTGAATAAAATATTTATAATTGAAATAACAAATTATTTCTTTTATTTAATCATCAACCATATTAAATTTATTTATTTTTCGATGTTCTTATGATAAAAATAATGAGAATAAAAATTTTTAAGGGTAAAGGGTATTTCATACTGCGCATGTTTGTGATTTGCATAGCTGTGCGAGCTACGAGCTCGGCCATTCGACTGAAGCGGCCGCAAAAATAAAGTCCCTGACATCACGTCCCCGGGGAAATTCTCTCAGAGGGACTCAATCTCAAAACTTCTGCATGTCCCATTTCGTTTGTATGGCATGAGTTCTCTATAGGGTATTTGCTTAGTGAGCAAACCAAGCAATAGAACTGGGAAAACATCGAAGTTGGAGATATTCAATATTTTCCAGGTTTTCTGTACTAAAATTCGATATTATCGATAGTATCGTTTATCACCAACATCTATTTATTCAAATAAGAAAAGTGATAATTTCAAAGCAGTTCAGTCTTTCAAGACAATATCAAAAAATTCAAATCTGATAATTCACAGTACAAATAGAAAACGAAACAAATATTTTAAGAACTTGTTCATCATTTGACAACTTCCAGCCGCCAACAACAATTAATTTTGCTCTTGCGCCAAAAACAGTAATCATAAAATGCGGTCAACTATCGGTAACTATCGAAGTGGAAACATCGATAGTCTAAAAATAAATCAAAAAGTCGATATATCGATACTATCGTGAGTGTTCGACCCAGCTCTACCAAGCAAGAAATTAATTTAGGAAACTGACTGCGCTGCCATAATGATGCTGTGAAGAAGTTGAAAGCATAATCACAAACGCGATATTGAAAGCCGATTAGTTTCTTCTTTTTTTTTGCATATCCAGTTATCGAGTTCATCCTCCAGTTGGAATGTCGTTGTCACAGCGGGAACGCGAACGGAGCTCAGGCCCATTACCGAACCGTTGGCTTTATTGTCCCCGTAAAAGTGACAAAATTATTTCAGAGCGATTTCTTGCCTTCAAGACTCCACTAAATGAGTCCTTTCAAGATAAAATGCCCATTGAATGCACATTTCGTCCCGAAATGCTCTTTGATTATTGCAAGACAATCAAGGTAAAATGGCTCAATTATTATAACTATATATGTATTTTATCTGCACTTTTTACCAAATTTTAGCTAAAGCTAGGACTGTGGATTGATTTGACGAACACTAAACGTTTCTACGACCGTAGCGCGGTAGAGGAACGGGGTGCGCAATACATTAAGCTGCAATGCCGCGGTCATGGCGAAACACCATCACCAGAACAGACTCACAGTTTTATAGAGTTGGTTGACAACTTTATTAATGAGCGTCCTTTCGACGTCATTGCTGTGCACTGTACGCACGGATTTAATCGAACTGGCTTCCTTATTATTTCATATATGGTAGAACGACTGGACTGCTCTGTAGAAGCTGCATTAGCCGTATTTGCTAATGCTCGACCGCCGGGCATATATAAGCAGGATTACATTAATGAGCTCTTTCGTCGCTATGAGGATGAGGAGGATGCTCCCCAAGCACCAGAACAGCCGAATTGGTGTCTGGAGTATGATGACAGCAATTTTAACGACGACGTTGGCCGTGACAATAGAAAACGTCGTTACGATGACAGTTGCTCCACCTCAAAAGCTGCGGCAGCTGGGAGCGGGCTTTTAGTTGATAATGACGATGATGATGATACGAATGGTGAGGAAGGGCCCGGAACAGGCGACGTCTCATTGAAAAAGAAACGGCGACGCGAGTTAATTGTGAAGAATGCAGCATTTATGACTGGTGTACCCGGTGTGCGGCACGTAGTGGATCAGCCCCGTCTCACAGGGCTACAACACAAAGTACAGGACTGGTGCAAATGGCAAAAAAACGGTTTTCCGGGCGCTCAGCCGGTGTCGATGGATAGACACAACATAAAAAGACTCAGCGAGATGCCTTATAGAGTGTCATGGAAAGCTGACGGTACACGATACATGATGCTCATTGATGGACACGATGAGATCTACTTTTTTGATCGCAACAATTCATGTTTTCAAGTAGAAAATGTGACATTTGTTCATGGCAAAAATCTGCACGAGCATCTAGATGGTACGCTTTTGGATGGTGTAAGTAGACAACACTTTTGTTCTGAATTATAGTTTTAAATTTTTTTATTTTTTTTATCAGGAAATGGTTTTAGACAAGATTGGAGAAACTATAACGCCGCGTTTTCTTGTGTACGACATTGTTCGATTGGCTGGACGAGATGTGCGCGAAGAGTCCTTTTACCCGAATCGCTTAGATTACATAAAGAATGATGTCATAGGTACGCATTTACAAGCCAGAGACTGCAATGTCAGCTTAATCCAGCAATATATATATACACATGTCGCAGGGCCGCGTATTCTGGCTATGAAGCACGGCATAATTAACCGCGTATTGGAGCCTTTCAGCGTGCGGAACAAGGACTTTTGGGATATACGTACTTCAGCCCGATTATTGGGTGAAAAGTTTTCCCGTTCTCTGGCCCACGAACCTGACGGCCTTATCTTCCAGCCCTCACAGCAGGCGTACACAGCCGGCGTTTGCGTCGACGTGTTTAAATGGAAACCACATGAGCTGAACTCTGTAGACTTTCGACTAAAAATAATTACAGAGCGTGGCGAAGGGTAAGATAACGAAAAATATTTATCTTAGCAATATTTCGTTCAAAACTGTAAATTTCAAATTTTGTAAAAGTTTTTTCGGTTCAAGTAACCAATAACGGTTAAAAAATAACTTGTAGTTTGAACCATTATATATGTTAGATATTGTAAATCGTACTGCTATTTCAAGTGTTATCTAAATGGCTAGAATATTTAGTCTTTTTGTAGTGTAAAGCAACGGTTTCCTTTTTTCATTTCTGTCTTTAAAAAATAATTGCTAATGGTATATTTATTTCATTTAATTGTTTTAATTGCAAGTATATTTTAAGAATATGTGTACATGTCAAGTTTTTCTAAGCTAATATTTTATGTGTTCTGAAAGTTTACTGACCAAAAAGGTTGGCTTTCTTTATGTGGGCGGCCATGACGCGCCTTTCGGGCGTATGCAAAAGCTAACAAAGGAAATACGTGAGCTGGATAATAAAATTGTTGAATGCACGAGGAATCAATTTGGAAATTGGGAATTTATGCGTGAGCGTACGGACAAAAAGTTGCCAAACAGTTTCAACACGGCAGTCGGTAAGTTTTGCTGACGTATACATATATCAAGTAATTTTCTAGCGCATATCTTACAGCCGTCGTTGAGAGTATCAATCATCCTATATCCAAGGAATATTTACTTAACTTTATAGCAAATTACGGATTCCGCGATGATCATACAATGATGCCGCCACCAACCGCCCAAGGACGCTAGTAATGCACCACATCGACAACATAAAGACAAGCACTAGTAAATTAATAAATCATAATTATTTCATACGATATTTTTTATTTAAATTCAATTGGTCGTAATATTCATTTTATTTAAAAAAATCTGAATTTTAGTTTGTGAAAAATCATCCAATCAGAGATAAATACCACAGCTCGTAAGATTTGGTGTCACTCGTGCTACTTGTCAGAAAAAAATCACTCGTTCACTGACACAATGCGAAACTGTCTCAAAAAACCCTCAAACTTCGTTCGACTTTGACTTGCTCTACGCTCAACCGACGAGCGCTTTTGTTCCTTCGCTCGGCTCATGTGTTCAGTCAAGACCCATTACATCGAAAAATCTCGGAAAAGATGTGGGCAGGTAAACATACGCATATATATTGGGTATGCACACAAGTGAGCGCACTATCCTCTTCTCCCTTCCTCTTTAAGAATTTGCCTGTGACGAAATATCTAAGGCAACAACATAATGCAAACGCACCAACAAAAATAAAGACCCTAATTGTCGACTCATTGCTTGCTTTGCTCACTTCTGAATCTCAGTAGCTGAGCGACGAACGATTTTGTTCGTATCGAGCGGTCAGTAAGAGACCGATTCGTGTGTTTCGCTCAACCCGAGAGCGAGAACACAAACGAATCGAAAAAACGGGTTGCTGTTCTGACAGCGATTCTGTCTCATTTTTTCGGTTTTTTAAGTGAGCAGACTGCTCAGAAAAATTTGGCTGACCATATTTTACGAGCTCTAAAAAATACTAAAGCAGTAAGTAGTCAATTATGTTAATTTAGAATCAATTCGATTGCATATTTCAGAAAATTGCCTTTGTTTATAACGGCTCATTTTTCATGTCAGTATTGGCACATTTATTAAGAAAAAATAGAATTTTCAGAAGTTTTCCTCACATTTTTTGAAAACGGGCAAGATAAAGTAATAAATTTTATCCAAACTTGTGTAAAAAATAAATATATAAAAGTCCTAAAAACAACTCCTAATGGTGCACAAATTCTTTTAATTAGAATGAATATTCCAATTAATAACAGATTAACTAAGCTTCTAGCTGACTACTTTATGAAGTAGTTTTTTGTGTCAATCTAATTCTAACTGATTAGACTTCCATTGTCGTAAAGCTTTTCTTCAGTCAATAGTCCAAGTTGTAACAATGCAACTAAGGCAGCGCCCTGTTCAGCTTGTTTCTTGTTTTTTTCCCAGAAACTGCTGCTGTAGCGTTGTCCATCATAGCTACAAAATGAACGGAATAACTTGTCGCAGCGGTGCGTCTTATAACGAGGAGGTTGTTTTCCCATGCGACCCGCATGCACGTAAAGGAACGTTTTTGGCAGCTGATTGTCTATAGGAAATTATATTCAATTCGATAAAGATACCAACACATCTCAGTTTTATCAGACGCTTACCATTCTGGAATGTGGAACGCAGAAATGCCATATTGCGACTAATGACATCCTCATGCTCGTCAAAAGTATTTGCCGAGCTCAAATTGCCCACAATATCGAGCTTTTGCCGTTTGTTCATACCCTGCAATGGCATAACATCGGCACGTCCAACATTTCCTTGATCTTTAAGCTCTTGCTGCCGACGTCGACAATAATCACCCAAGTTCCAAATTTCGCATATCTGCTGTAATGTTTGACACTGTAGAAAACGCTTGCCACGGGGCGTCTCCTGTAGTTCCTTAAGGATGCTCTGTACACAGTACTTAGAATTGTGCGGGGCATTATCATAATCTACACAAAGACGAAGGTATTTATCTATTACCACGTCAATTGGGAGAATACCTTCCTTTCGAAATATTGAAACATTAAGTTGGGCAGAACGGGCGACCATCACGCTATCTGCACCACATAGACTTTGAAACTTATACATATCCTCATGAGTATGTATTTCGTGAGATCCCCCGTTGGCTATAATAGGTATATCGACTGCACTGATCACCGTTCGCAAAACGTCCGGATGTGGACGATGTTGAGGACGTTCATCTCTAGTACGCGCATGAATTCCAATGGCAGAAATGCCTGTTGCTGCCAGCTGCCGAACCAGGTTGACAGTATCCAATGTATTGGGCAGTATGCGTATTTTACACGTAATGGGTATGTCCAACTGCGAGCATAACGTGCGCAGAATATTTGTCGCTTTAACTGGATCGGAAAGAAGCGCTGCACCCATACCGCCTTTGATAGAAAATTCCTTGGGACAGCCCATATTAATATCTAGGCCGGCAATATCACACTGAACAAGCTTGCCAACAGCCAGTGCTCTCGCTGGATCGCTGGTACCCAATTGCAGCACTACCTTCGAAGTTTCCAAAGCACACGTCCGAAAAACAATTGTACCGTCAGAAGGGTCCACAAAGTCAACGGTCCCTAAGACAGCTAAAAGAGTGACAAGTAAACATCTGAGTTTTTTGTAGCTTAATTTAAACTTACGATTTTTCCGGCGAATGCTCTTGATTAATTTAAGATCAATTAACTCTTCGGTGTAAACGATATCTGCGCCCATTTCAAGGGCAAGTAGACGCATGGGCAACGTGCCCACACGCACCATAGGCGCAAGGATCAGTTTGTTTCGGTATTCAAGCCGTTCGTGTTTTTTCATTTTCATGTTAAACAATTTATCTAAACTCGACAACCACATGTACATACGGCCAATGACAGAAATCAGATTGGAGGTGGGCTTTTAATCACGGTATTTAGTGCAGCAAAATTTGTTTCTGCTGGATACCCGGCTTATTTCGGAAGTGTCAAGTGAAATATGGAACAAAAAACACAGCCGATTCGACAAAGTGACCATACACATTATAGGTACATGGTCACAAGTTATATTGACACGGTCACACGATTAAATTATGTTCCATACACACGAAATAACAAGCGATTTCCTGACATAAATTTATCGCGGTGCTGGAGACAGGCCTTTAAAAGAAACTGGTAAATATACTTAAGAATGTTTTTCTTATTGTATCAAATATTGTTATTCCATTACCAACTATTACGTTCATAACCTTTATTTAATTGTCATTTTGATTGTAATTTATCATATTCCTCAAACGTATCAGTTTTACTATATCCATTGATATAACTTGGGGGGAGGAATCTTGGGCTCTTTATTTATTTAATTTTTATTACAGTTGTCCAATTTGGTTTTTTTTTCGGCATCTATTTATGTAACGAACAGAGCTGAGTCAGTCGCAGCCAGAACGTCAGACGGGGAGGTTATGCGCGCATGGCTTATTTTATGCACTGTAAGATATAGTAGAGCAACTCTAATTAATGTTCAATTCGTTTTTTGGCTAAAATTTTTGTTGCAAGCCGCAATCTTTGATGTGGGACCACGCAGTTACATACTAAAACAAGTTTTAAGTTAAGGAGAATATTTAGGTGGTCATTTGAATTACGAAAATACCGACCGCATTCTCACATAACGCAATGTCGCATGAATTTAACTTTTTTTTCTCAGTGAAGTGCAGGCAACTTGAAAAGTCAAGCGAGACAGACTCAAATCTCGTTGAAGGCAAGTAGTGCCCTGATTCAAATCGTACGTTCGCAGAAGACTGGACTCGTATGCGGCATGCGTCGGCTTGTGTCTGTGTGACCAGTCGATGACGATTCGATAAACGTGCCCATCACTGATGTAGATACTAAAAAACCTCTACGACTTTTAGTAAAGTGACAAAAACATTTCCATGCCCCAAAATTTCTGATATCCAATTGTATAAATAACTTATTCTAAAAAACAAAAAACAGTTTGGCATTCGGCACATTGCGCAATAAGGTCCTGATCCTTCTTACCTAATAAAAATATCTTTTTTGCGCAGTGCCGAATGCCAAACTGTTGTTTTTTAGAATAGGTTATTTATACAATTTAATATCGTTCGTCACAAAATTGGATATCAGAAATTTTGTGGAATGGAAATTTTTTCGTCACTAGTTTTAACGGCGTAAAGAGGGTTTTTTTTAGAAAATATGAGAAATTTCTGAAGTTGGCCATACAAAGTCCCAGTAAATAAGGTTTTTCGTTTTAAAACTGATTTTCGACTGATCCTTCCTATGACAGCTATATGATATAGTGCTTCGATTTCAACCAAATTTGGTCAGGATGTATGGAACCATCTCTGAACCATCATATTCTGTCAGTTTGGTTGAGATATCTCAAACAGCAAAAAAGTTTTTCGTACTAAAGCCGGGTATCCAGTACCGCAGAAAATAAAAATTCCTGTCAAACTTCATACAAAAAAAACTGTGCAGGAATTTTTTATTTTACGTTTTTGTTTCTTGTGTATCCAGCAACGTAAACGAAATCCACAATTTATATCGAAAAATGGCCTATCGATTGCGTTTGTGGACTGAGAGAACAGCTGATTCACAGCTCAGGAATATATTGCTGTCAATTATTTTGTGAGTGTCTAGTGAATAATGAAGCCAAATACACAGCTGATTCGACAGAGTGACCATGAACTTTTTTTAATATGGTCACAAGTTTGAGGTACAAGGTTACACTGTTTTAACTATTTTCCACACACACGAAATAACTAGCAAATTCCTGACATAAATTTTTCGCAGTACTGGAGACAGGCTTAAATCCCTTTTTGAACATTTTCGATGGGCACTGTCTATAAAAATTATAAGGAGTTAGATAACAGGTAACACACCCAAAAAAGCGTTATGTGTCATAAATCAATAAACGAGAAATTGTTCATACAAAGACATATTAAAATTAAAAAAAAATCGTTAGCGGCGTTTTTTGTAAAATCGCCAAACTGTGAGATAAGAAAGCTTTTTTCAACTGTAGCCATTTACCTATATGCTTTAGAAAAAAATTGAAAGGCAAGCCTAAAAGCCCTTCCAATGATTTTAGCGGGTTTTACCGACTTCCCGCTAAGCTAGCGATTTTTCGTAAAAGTCATAAAACAAACGTTTCTAGTTTTTTGATAGGGAATACATCCACATTCACAAATATAAGCTATTTCACGTACACCTGATTATCTCACGAGCCAGGTAAGTTTCCAAAAGTCTAAGTGTACACTTTTGTAGTTAAGACTATACCTTTCGATCGGTATATAACTCGTTCCGATCGGACAGTCGTTGCGAATTTTCCATTCTTTCTGTGTATATTGCTAGTTGCTTTTCGCACCCTTCGTGATGCTTTCGTCACTAGCGCGGACTGGCGTCCGTAGTGATAGTTTCAATAAAATTTTTTTAATTTTCAATCATAAAAATCCGTTCAGTAGTTCAAAGGATAATTAAATTTGCAATTTTTAGTGGCCTTCCCAAAATGATATGAAAATTCAGTTTTTTGTCGACGTTCAATGGCATCTATTGCACATTTCTGTAATGTTAACTATAAATATACATTTACATTCTTGATTACCACACGCATGCTCATGCAGAAAAAGACAGTGCTGCCAGATAGTTTAGTTATGTTATGTGACAATGCGGGCTTTCATATATTCAAAAGATCTAAGCATTAGAGCCATCCTGCAAACTTATTTTAATTTTATTTAATATGTAATTAATGAATTGTTTAATATTAGTCGATATTAATCAATTATTCATATTGTTTACTGAATATATACATTTCACTTAAAATATATAGAAGACTGCAGATTGCCACCCGAAGGATCCACATAACCATGTAATGTTGAACTTGGGTTTTGCCTTTTGGTTGGTATCTGGCAGCCGTAAAAATAATTAGTATTTTAATAAAAATTTCTATTTGGATTGCTTAACTTACCTTATAGTAAACAATAACTGAAATAAAATAAAAAGTTGAACTCAAAAAACAAAAAATAAATAAATGTTTTTTATTATAGCCGCGGCTGCCGCCACTGAGGCATGTGCGCAGGCTGTTGCTGCGCCGGCTGTTGCTGTACTGCATGTTGCTGAAATTACAGGCCCAGCTGCTCAATTTGCTTATGCTGCTGTTGCAAATGGTGTAACATATTGTCCAGTTATTGTTGCTGCTGCTGCACCACCTTTTCAAGTTTAACTTAATTTTTTCTGCATCACTTTAATTTGATTGATGGAGTTTTTAATGCCATGGTAAGGCATTTGCGGATTTGTCTCCATGGCTTGTATCTCCCGATTAATATTTAATTGAAGTGCCCTAAGGCGGGCAATGTTATTATTGTTTCGATTCATTATTATTTTTGCGCTTTTTATTGCATTCACACACTTCTTGGAATTGAAACTTTAAATATCCGTTATGTGCAAGGCTGCCACCTAGTTTTATATCGACGAATGTTTGCGAAAGTCATCAGGTTGGCAGCGCACATTAACATATGGCGGCAATGCGCCAAAATACATAATGCTATTTACTTAAAAAATGCCTGCTTAACATAAATATATTGTATAAATAATGACATTAATGTAAAAATTTAGTATATATTCGGTAATTTTCATTCATATCTACTTACATATGTACATGCACAAAGCTGCCACGTTGTTTTATGTATGTTAAATGCAAAATATCAAAAATGTAAATTTCTCAAAAACTGTCTGATACAAATTGATGACAGGCACCTCAAAATGTTTGTAAAATTGGGGGTATATTCCCTCATACCGTGCATCTGGGGGCGAGCAGTCAGAATTAAGTAAAAAGCTAGCAACGAAAATAGTCAGGCAAATATAATCCGCGCCATATCAACGAGCTTTCTGTTGAGTAGTAGTTCAGTTCACATTGGAGCTACCAGCTCGAGTGAACTTGCTCTTGAACTTTTTGGGGTTAATTTACAATTAATTAATTTTCTAAAAAACTGTCTGATAACTTTCTCTAAATTTAATTGCAATAGCTTCCCCAAACTTGTAGCTTTAATTTGTTATGTGCCGCGTTTTGGGGCACCCTTCTTGAGAAAAGATATTAAGGTTTGATACCAAGACATATAGTTTGGCAGTACATTTTGTATGGGACTTTCGCCGAGGTAGCTGCGCTCTTTCCGAAATATCTCAAAAACGTTCTGAAAACTGCTTTTAAAAATGGTATCATTAGAAAGGTGAAATTGCACGCTTTAATCATGTATAAGCGGTTTTCGGGGGCAGCCCTCCTGAGCTTGGATATTTAAGAAATGGTGAAAATGTAATCTTTGGTAATTCTCTGTTCTATACCGAAACTCTTAAAAAAAAAAAAAAAAAACCTCAGAAAGAGGGCGATTTTAGATGAATTTTGGTGAACAAATTTTTAGGGGGTCTCCACTAGTTTTTTTTTTATTGAATTTTGAAATTTTAATAAAAAATTAACTTTTGCAAGGTTGTTTTGTGCTTTGCATGGTTGCTTTGTGCTTTTCATGGTTGCTTTTCAATAACATGAAGCGTTTACCAACACTACATTTACTGTCGCATGTCAATTTTGGCATTTCCCAACACTTTTTATAACGGGATCCGTACAAAAATTTTATTCGCCAAAAATTGTGGAATAATGTCGTGCACTATATTGGATACTTGACGAAATTCCACTTTTTAAAAACTTACAAAAGCCATAAAGAAAGGATACACGAGCTTTTTATGGCCATTGACAAGATGTATGATCCGAATAGAGCAGCTGTTATAAATGTAGACGCTCATGGTGCCGTGATTAGTCGTATGAGACAAAGTGACCATACACATTATAGGTACATGGTCACAAGTTATATTGACACGGTCACACGATTAAATTATGTTCCATACACACGAAATAACAAGCGATTTCCTGACATAAATTTATCGCGGTGCTGGAGACAGGCCTTTAAAAGAAACTGGTAAATATACTTAAGAATGTTTTTCTTATTGTATCAAATATTGTTATTCCATTACCAACTATTACGTTCATAACCTTTATTTAATTGTCATTTTGATTGTAATTTATCATATTCCTCAAACGTATCAGTTTTACTATATCCATTGATATAACTTGGGGGGAGGAATCTTGGGCTCTTTATTTATTTAATTTTTATTACAGTTGTCCAATTTGGTTTTTTTTTCGGCATCTATTTATGTAACGAACAGAGCTGAGTCAGTCGCAGCCAGAACGTCAGACGGGGAGGTTATGCGCGCATGGCTTATTTTATGCACTGTAAGATATAGTAGAGCAACTCTAATTAATGTTCAATTCGTTTTTTGGCTAAAATTTTTGTTGCAAGCCGCAATCTTTGATGTGGGACCACGCAGTTACATACTAAAACAAGTTTTAAGTTAAGGAGAATATTTAGGTGGTCATTTGAATTACGAAAATACCGACCGCATTCTCACATAACGCAATGTCGCATGAATTTAACTTTTTTTTCTCAGTGAAGTGCAGGCAACTTGAAAAGTCAAGCGAGACAGACTCAAATCTCGTTGAAGGCAAGTAGTGCCCTGATTCAAATCGTACGTTCGCAGAAGACTGGACTCGTATGCGGCATGCGTCGGCTTGTGTCTGTGTGACCAGTCGATGACGATTCGATAAACGTGCCCATCACTGATGTAGATACTAAAAAACCTCTACGACTTTTAGTAAAGTGACAAAAACATTTCCATGCCCCAAAATTTCTGATATCCAATTGTATAAATAACTTATTCTAAAAAACAAAAAACAGTTTGGCATTCGGCACATTGCGCAATAAGGTCCTGATCCTTCTTACCTAATAAAAATATCTTTTTTGCGCAGTGCCGAATGCCAAACTGTTGTTTTTTAGAATAGGTTATTTATACAATTTAATATCGTTCGTCACAAAATTGGATATCAGAAATTTTGTGGAATGGAAATTTTTTCGTCACTAGTTTTAACGGCGTAAAGAGGGTTTTTTTTAGAAAATATGAGAAATTTCTGAAGTTGGCCATACAAAGTCCCAGTAAATAAGGTTTTTCGTTTTAAAACTGATTTTCGACTGATCCTTCCTATGACAGCTATATGATATAGTGCTTCGATTTCAACCAAATTTGGTCAGGATGTATGGAACCATCTCTGAACCATCATATTCTGTCAGTTTGGTTGAGATATCTCAAACAGCAAAAAAGTTTTTCGTACTAAAGCCGGGTATCCAGTACCGCAGAAAATAAAAATTCCTGTCAAACTTCATACAAAAAAAACTGTGCAGGAATTTTTTATTTTACGTTTTTGTTTCTTGTGTATCCAGCAACGTAAACGAAATCCACAATTTATATCGAAAAATGGCCTATCGATTGCGTTTGTGGACTGAGAGAACAGCTGATTCACAGCTCAGGAATATATTGCTGTCAATTATTTTGTGAGTGTCTAGTGAATAATGAAGCCAAATACACAGCTGATTCGACAGAGTGACCATGAACTTTTTTTAATATGGTCACAAGTTTGAGGTACAAGGTTACACTGTTTTAACTATTTTCCACACACACGAAATAACTAGCAAATTCCTGACATAAATTTTTCGCAGTACTGGAGACAGGCTTAAATCCCTTTTTGAACATTTTCGATGGGCACTGTCTATAAAAATTATAAGGAGTTAGATAACAGGTAACACACCCAAAAAAGCGTTATGTGTCATAAATCAATAAACGAGAAATTGTTCATACAAAGACATATTAAAATTAAAAAAAAATCGTTAGCGGCGTTTTTTGTAAAATCGCCAAACTGTGAGATAAGAAAGCTTTTTTCAACTGTAGCCATTTACCTATATGCTTTAGAAAAAAATTGAAAGGCAAGCCTAAAAGCCCTTCCAATGATTTTAGCGGGTTTTACCGACTTCCCGCTAAGCTAGCGATTTTTCGTAAAAGTCATAAAACAAACGTTTCTAGTTTTTTGATAGGGAATACATCCACATTCACAAATATAAGCTATTTCACGTACACCTGATTATCTCACGAGCCAGGTAAGTTTCCAAAAGTCTAAGTGTACACTTTTGTAGTTAAGACTATACCTTTCGATCGGTATATAACTCGTTCCGATCGGACAGTCGTTGCGAATTTTCCATTCTTTCTGTGTATATTGCTAGTTGCTTTTCGCACCCTTCGTGATGCTTTCGTCACTAGCGCGGACTGGCGTCCGTAGTGATAGTTTCAATAAAATTTTTTTAATTTTCAATCATAAAAATCCGTTCAGTAGTTCAAAGGATAATTAAATTTGCAATTTTTAGTGGCCTTCCCAAAATGATATGAAAATTCAGTTTTTTGTCGACGTTCAATGGCATCTATTGCACATTTCTGTAATGTTAACTATAAATATACATTTACATTCTTGATTACCACACGCATGCTCATGCAGAAAAAGACAGTGCTGCCAGATAGTTTAGTTATGTTATGTGACAATGCGGGCTTTCATATATTCAAAAGATCTAAGCATTAGAGCCATCCTGCAAACTTATTTTAATTTTATTTAATATGTAATTAATGAATTGTTTAATATTAGTCGATATTAATCAATTATTCATATTGTTTACTGAATATATACATTTCACTTAAAATATATAGAAGACTGCAGATTGCCACCCGAAGGATCCACATAACCATGTAATGTTGAACTTGGGTTTTGCCTTTTGGTTGGTATCTGGCAGCCGTAAAAATAATTAGTATTTTAATAAAAATTTCTATTTGGATTGCTTAACTTACCTTATAGTAAACAATAACTGAAATAAAATAAAAAGTTGAACTCAAAAAACAAAAAATAAATAAATGTTTTTTATTATAGCCGCGGCTGCCGCCACTGAGGCATGTGCGCAGGCTGTTGCTGCGCCGGCTGTTGCTGTACTGCATGTTGCTGAAATTACAGGCCCAGCTGCTCAATTTGCTTATGCTGCTGTTGCAAATGGTGTAACATATTGTCCAGTTATTGTTGCTGCTGCTGCACCACCTTTTCAAGTTTAACTTAATTTTTTCTGCATCACTTTAATTTGATTGATGGAGTTTTTAATGCCATGGTAAGGCATTTGCGGATTTGTCTCCATGGCTTGTATCTCCCGATTAATATTTAATTGAAGTGCCCTAAGGCGGGCAATGTTATTATTGTTTCGATTCATTATTATTTTTGCGCTTTTTATTGCATTCACACACTTCTTGGAATTGAAACTTTAAATATCCGTTATGTGCAAGGCTGCCACCTAGTTTTATATCGACGAATGTTTGCGAAAGTCATCAGGTTGGCAGCGCACATTAACATATGGCGGCAATGCGCCAAAATACATAATGCTATTTACTTAAAAAATGCCTGCTTAACATAAATATATTGTATAAATAATGACATTAATGTAAAAATTTAGTATATATTCGGTAATTTTCATTCATATCTACTTACATATGTACATGCACAAAGCTGCCACGTTGTTTTATGTATGTTAAATGCAAAATATCAAAAATGTAAATTTCTCAAAAACTGTCTGATACAAATTGATGACAGGCACCTCAAAATGTTTGTAAAATTGGGGGTATATTCCCTCATACCGTGCATCTGGGGGCGAGCAGTCAGAATTAAGTAAAAAGCTAGCAACGAAAATAGTCAGGCAAATATAATCCGCGCCATATCAACGAGCTTTCTGTTGAGTAGTAGTTCAGTTCACATTGGAGCTACCAGCTCGAGTGAACTTGCTCTTGAACTTTTTGGGGTTAATTTACAATTAATTAATTTTCTAAAAAACTGTCTGATAACTTTCTCTAAATTTAATTGCAATAGCTTCCCCAAACTTGTAGCTTTAATTTGTTATGTGCCGCGTTTTGGGGCACCCTTCTTGAGAAAAGATATTAAGGTTTGATACCAAGACATATAGTTTGGCAGTACATTTTGTATGGGACTTTCGCCGAGGTAGCTGCGCTCTTTCCGAAATATCTCAAAAACGTTCTGAAAACTGCTTTTAAAAATGGTATCATTAGAAAGGTGAAATTGCACGCTTTAATCATGTATAAGCGGTTTTCGGGGGCAGCCCTCCTGAGCTTGGATATTTAAGAAATGGTGAAAATGTAATCTTTGGTAATTATCTGTTCTATACCGAAACTCTTAAAAAAAAAAAAAAAAACCTCAGAAAGAGGGCGATTTTAGATGAATTTTGGTGAACAAATTTTTAGGGGGTCTCCACTAGTTTTTTTTTTATTGAATTTTGAAATTTTAATAAAAAATTAACTTTTGCAAGGTTGTTTTGTGCTTTGCATGGTTGCTTTGTGCTTTTCATGGTTGCTTTTCAATAACATGAAGCGTTTACCAACACTACATTTACTGTCGCATGTCAATTTTGGCATTTCCCAACACTTTTTATAACGGGATCCGTACAAAAATTTTATTCGCCAAAAATTGTGGAATAATGTCGTGCACTATATTGGATACTTGACGAAATTCCACTTTTTAAAAACTTACAAAAGCCATAAAGAAAGGATACACGAGCTTTTTATGGCCATTGACAAGATGTATGATCCGAATAGAGCAGCTGTTATAAATGTAGACGCTCATGGTGCCGTGATTAGTCGTATGAGATTAGCGCGCCGCAGGCGAAAATTAAAAAAAAAAACAAAATCGCGCGCGCGATAAATTACCCACCTCCTCATCAATATAGTTTATACCCCACTTTTCGGATATATATATTAATATGTTAAGTCTCTAGAAATGTTATTAATTATAAATCTTTACATCTTCACCACCCTTTAGGATGATGTTGATGACGATGATGATAACAATTACTGATGATGCCAGCAATGTTATTATAATTGATGACGACCCTTGCTTTTTGACCTGACCTTTCTCTTGACCCAATTTTATTGAGGATGCCTTAGGATCGGTCCTTTTCAGGACCACCAAAAATTTCCTAAAAGAGATTTTCTTATTTTCTTTATCTTATTTATTTTATTTGCTTATTCACGTTTTTGACATGATTCCGTTATTAAAAGTGTTGGAAAACGCAAAAGTTCACATGCTAGAGAAAAATTTAGTATTGATAAACGTTTCATATAAGTGACGTCATGCTCAAAACAACCCTGAAAAAGTTAATTTTTTATTAAAATTTCAAAATTCAATAATAAAAAAAACTAGTGGAGACCCCCTAAAAATTTGTTTACCTAAATTCATCTAAAATCGCCCTCTTTCTGAGGTTTTTTTTTTTTTTTTTTAAGAGTTTCGGTATAGAACAGAGAATTACCTAATCTTTTTCTGTTTTTATCTTCACTTGTTTCACCCAGTTTAAAATCTAAAATTGCCATAATATTGCTGAATACATAAATAAATCAATTTTCTACACTTCTGCATCGTTACTTTATTGATTTAGTGTCGAAAAACATTTTAAAATGATAAAATACATAACTGGTTCCGACTCATGAACCAAGTTCCGTTTTTCGTTGCTGGCGAATCGTTGCTATCGTGAAGCACATGTTCAATCGAACTTAATCCGAACGATTCATTATAGCTCTACACAAAACATCGATGACGGGAAATCGGTGGAGGTCTTATGCTTTGAACTTTGTCAAATACAAATGGTTTAATAATTTATTATTAAATCTGACCTTTTGTTCTCATGGCTTTAATTTTGTAATTAAATTTGTTTTCGATCTTCTACTATCTTATAACATTTTTATTGTTTCTCAATAGCCGGCAGTACTGGATAGACCTACAAATCGATACCTATGTATGTACATCTAAGTGCGTTAGAAAATCTGTTTCGGTATTCATTACATTAGGAAAGCAATTTATTGTTCAAATTAGATAGTAAACAGAAGGAATGATAATAATATTAATTATCAAAATTTTCACATTTGATGCCAACAGATTAAAAGGAATAAACAACATATAGATCTCGCAGTAAAGTTAGCTCGTACACTATCCGTTTGTCTACAGTAAATAAAGAGGACTTCGCAATTGCATTTAATTGGATTAGCGTCTTTTGCATTATTAAAATTGAATATTTTTGTATTACCACTCAGTCCGCAATCGTGTTGATGCTTATACAGACACTCGTTTTCAACTAATAAATGCAATGACAACTTGTGCTTGGTTGTCTTGACAGCAGCTACTGCGTCATCATTGATTAACATTGTCATTGCCCTGATTGAAGAGCACCTCAGTTCAGTATTAGCTTTTTTATTCAGATCTGCAGCATATTTGACTTGGACTTAGACTTGTGCCCAGTCAGGGCGCGTTATGCGTCTCGCTCATCTTGGTACGTTAAAGAGTTACAAACTGAATTTTTACAATCAAATGAGACTCATTTGCGTCGCGACGCGTCTAATAAGTAACATGTCTCTGTTGGCCTACGACGGCATCGAAGACGGCCATTCCAGCGACACGGAGTCAGATACACTCATTGATTTCACTGCGATGCTAATGGAGTCCCACCACAATTGCAATAACACATGGATTGACTGCGACAAAAAATTGCAACCGCAGGATGATCAGGGGTACTATCTGGGACAGTATGTGCTCGGAGTCCTCGACTTCAGTTCGCAATATGGTATTGATTATAGCATATCCTATACGGCGACCAACGTGATTGGTAGGCCGACTAAGTTTCCCTCCTATGGCGACTACCCAGAGACCTTCACAATGGTAAGCACTAAATAAATGAAAATTATATCTTTTTAAACATTGGCAATTTTCTAGACTATCTTAGACTGCAATATCGATTCATATTCAAAAGCATATTAATGTGTTATATGTATATTACGGGCAAATTTACCCTCTTTTATATTCTGACGAAAGTATTTTCCAGTCCCAAAATTTCTACCATCCCATTTTCTGACAAAAGATTTTTAATTTTATATAAATTGTTCAAAAATTAAAAAAAAAAAAAAAATAAGGGGAGGAGTACTTATGCTTATTTGCACAGACATAAATATGTACATACATTTACAAATTGTTCCTGTGGTAGCTACATAATATAGTAGACCGATATAAATCAATATAAAGGACCACAATATAAAGGACCACTACACATGTGTATTATGTCAGACTGGTTAAGATATCTCAAACAACAAAAAAGTTGTTCGTATTAAAACTGATTTTCGACTGATCCTTCCTATGGCAGCTATATGATATAGTGCTCCGATTTGAACCAAATTTGGTCGGGATGTATGGAACCATCTCTGATGCTAATTCTGACAGTTTGGTTGAGATATCTCAAACAGCAAAGTTGTTCGTACTAAATCCCTTTTTGACCATTTTCAATGGGCTCAGGATATAAAAATTATAAAGTGTTTAGATAACAGGTAATATCTTTCAAACCCACCCGAAAAAACTTTATGTGTCATACATACATCAAAAAACGCAAAATTGTACATACTAAAACAAATTAAAAATTAAATAAAAATAGTTAGAGGCGTTTTTTCTAAAATCGCCATATCTGTAGCTATCGGTTGGATACTGCGGGTTTTAGCGATTTCCCGATAACCTAGTGATTTATCGAAAAAGTCGTAAAGCAATCGTTTCTAGTTATACCCTGTGCCCATTGAAAATTGTCAAAAAAAGGTATAATGGTTTTGTGAAATGTATGTAACAGGCCAAACTGCTGAAGATAGCAAGTTGAAATTTTTGCACAACATAGCTGAGACAACTTTATCATGCAATAAGATGGCGTTTTGCGAAATTTGATCTGTAAGTGGGTCAAATTTGGGGTCAAAGGTCACGGAATTGCTAAGTTTGAAAAACTTTTTATTTTTTGTTTCTTAAGATATCTTAACCAAACTCACAGATTGTATATATGGGACTCCATATTACATCCTGACCAAATTTAGTCGAAGTCGGATGACTATATCTCACATATAGCTGCCATAGGAACAATCGAATGAAATTAACCTTTAACCTGAGTACTGAAACTTAAACAATTTTTAGCGGCGTAAAATGCTCAATATTTTTCTGTCAACGAGTAGTAAGATAGTGTTGCCAATGCAACACGAACAAATAACAAAAAGTTGAGTGGTAACTCTATGCCTAAACTGTAGTTTGTTTTAAATTTGAGCATGCAAAGCTGATTTTGGTAAAAAGAGGAGAGAACTCGCAATGGAAAATGTAAATTACTGGTAATATTGGAGAAATATGCTATGGCACGCAAGCAAAGCTCGTATTGGGTGCACCCATCTCTTTTGAACTTCTTATGTAGATTCTTCATTTGTATATATACAAAGAAACAAAGTTATTTAATTTATGTCCACAAAAAAGATTTCAGTTTTCGTTCTTGCTTATAACCGACCAATTTTGACGTCCTTATTGACCAAATTAAAGCATTTGTCTTTGTTCTCACTTGTGTGCCGGACATTTCTCTGCTATATACCTAGAAAAGCTCTAAACTGTTCGATGTTCTTCAAGGCCTGTCAGCTTTTTTCAAACAGTGCTGGACAACGTCAGTACTTTATCTGGCAACTCCGTTTTTATCGAGTCTCAGGATATACTAGCGGAGATAAATGTCAAGTTCTTCTTCTTCACATTACGCCAGCGTTTTTTTTTTTTATATGGAGTTCAGGTTTCTTCGAGGCCTTTTGTTAAGTGTCAGTACTATGCTTTAGTATGGAATACTTTTTTGTATCTTAAGTTATCTTAATCAACCTCATAAATTGCATGTTTGGGTCTGTCTGACTCATCACATCCTGACCAATTTTGGTCGAAGTCGGATGACTATATCCTATAGCTGCAATAGGAACAATCGGATGCAAATTTACCTTTAGTATGAAAAACTTTTTTGTTTCTTAAGATATCTTAACCAAACTCACATATTGTATATTTGGTCAAAGTCTGATTTCTTTATCAAATAGCTGCCATAGGAACAATCGGATTGAAATTAACCTTTAGAACGAAACTCGCAGATTAGCTCTTCTTTCCAAATCTCTACTATTTCACGAAATTTAGCTTCTTCCCGCCAAATCTGACTATTTGCCGCCATATCACAAAATCTGATTTTTAGGCAAAGTCGAACTACAGGGAAAAAATAATTATAGCAATGGACACGAAATTTTAATTTATATGTATTTTAACAAAAAATGTTATATTACATAAAATTGTGATTCCGTATAATCTTCAGAAGCCGGACAACTAAAGACCAGCCTTTCAATTCTGAGAGCGAAGAGAGCAGGGGGATAAGCCCCCTAGTATTATATAAAATTGTGATTTAGTATAATCTAAACTATAACTAAAGACCAGCCTTTCAATTCTGCGAGCGGAGTGAGCCGGGGGTTGGCGAGCGAAGTGAGCAGTGGGCTTACCTCCCTAGTATTTATATTAAATCTAAAGATAAAGCTAATGACTTGAATTTCGACATGCATTTTAGTTAGGCTAAAGTAGAATTTATATTTTTTTTATTTTTATATTGGAACTTAAGTTCCACTGGGTGTCCTTACCAAATCGAAACTTCCATTACTTTATTCATTTTTCATACCTTGGCCTTCAAAATACAATTTTTGCAATATTTAAAACTATTTATTAGTTCTTCATTTATAGACAATCTGTTTTCAATATATTAAATTAAAATTAAGATTTGTTTCAATAAAATTTTCGACTTTATGCCAATTCTTTTGCAATTGGTCCCACAGTGCATTGGAGTCAATAAGCCAGAGAGTCGAGTGGAGAATGCATCCTTTGTCTGTTGTGATTGCAGCTTTCCGATGACCAGATTTTTTGACACATTTCGACGGGAAATTTTCGACACACATAGCCGTGAGTGAGCCTTGGCTGCAACAAGGTAATGGTCAGAGTCGATGTTAAGACCCCGACAGCATATCTAGAATGTTTGCTGTATGCCTTGTATTAATCACAACATTATCGATCTGGTTCCGAGTCAGCCGATCGGGAGACAGCCAAAATGCTTTATGAATGTCTAGATGACAATTGGATGAAATACCTGATGAAATCCGGTACTACGAACTACCATGTTATACGCAGCAGCAAAGCCAATTATGCTGAAGCCATTGCTCGAGGTGGTCTCATGCAGTATAGTGTGGCACCTACAACGAAACCACAGCTAAACTCATACCTTTCTGAATGGCAGCTATAGTAGATGTCTTCCTAATGCAGCCCTGTATTTTTCATCGTATTTCCTGGATAGCTTTAATGTTATCCTTAAATTCATTGGGGGTATCCGCAAGTTGTTGAGAAGCACCGGATCTGTGCAATGTTCATTTTAATTTTTTCGTTTGCTATAGTCGTCAACGTTGATTTGAATCCGTTCCGAGGCTCCTCCTGCATTTTTCATTGAAGTATAGCTTTCTATGTGTGGGTTTCAAGTTCTACACCATAACCTAATTTAACGTTTTAAGAAACTCGCTGCGCATCTCGGTTTGCCACCCAACGGATGTCAGGTGACAATCCAGGGCGAGTCTCGTGGAGATTGTGCGTGGACTTGGAGAGAGCAGGGACAAACTTCCTTGCACACATCCTCTGTGCCACTGCCAGATGTTGCTCTCTGTGGCCACTGGCTATAAAACACGCTTTTCGAATATTTGAATTTTCATAAAAATATAATTATTTTCTGCGATTAACAACATTGTTTATCGCAGACTCTTATTAACACCAACTTTAGCTCATTCTAAACAAATTCTATTCAAAAAAGAAATTTTAAATTCTCTCGCAGCGACCTGTACTCGAACCCCCGACCTTTTGATTATGAGCCTCACACACAGCCGCTGCTAATCTCTGCTTTGGCTAAATACAGTAAAGTACATTGTGAACCCAAATGCAAATGTTGACCTCGAATATCAGGTCGAATTTCGCAATACGCCGTGTTATTGCATAATGAAATTGACTCAGCTATATTGTGTAAAAATTTCAAATATCTAGGTCTCACTGTTTGGCCTACACGTTAATACATCAGTCATTCAATCAGTCAGTCAGGACAAAGAGTTTTATATATAAAGATAACATTTGTTATCGGAAAAATTAAGTTTCCACTGTCCTCAGTCTTACATTTTTCCCGGCAGTTAAACTTTGGCTTAAAGTCAGATTTTGAGAGAAGAAAGTCACATTTGGCGGGAAATTCGTCAGATTCGACAGAAAAAAGCTAAAATTGGCAGAAGAGTCCAGATTTGGCAAAGAGCTAATCTAGGAGTTTAGTTGAGATATCTTAAAAGCAAAAAAGTTTTTCGAACTAAAGGTTAATTTGCATCCGATTGTTCTCATGGCAGCTATATGATAAAATTCCCTGATTCTCAAACAACAAAGTAATTCATACTAAAGGATAATTTGCATTCGACTCTTTCCAAGGTAGCAAATTTGGTCAGGACGTTAAAAGATATCATTACAAACAAAAACATTTTCTATACTAATGGTTGGTTTTCTAACACACAATCAGTGATGCCAATCATTTTCCGGAAAAAAAGACAAAACGACCAAAGAGTCTCGATATTTTTTTACTTCGGACCAAAATTTTGACGTATTTTCAACATTCTCCCATTTAAGAGGTTAATGTTGGCGTACTGGGAAATTATTTTCGTCTTCATATGGTTTCCAAATTTTTAAAAGTTCCAAAGTTGACTGTGTATAATCCTTTTTGGTAATAGTAAATTTAATCTAAATGAGATGTTGAGATGTTTCAACATTGCACACAATCTGTGATTTTGGTTAAGATATTTCAAAAAGCAAAAAATGGTTTCATACTAAGCAACTCTCGAGTTTCGCAAAACGCCGTCTTATTCCTCTATGAATTTGTGTTGGCTATATTGTGTAAAAGCTTCAGCCTTTTAGAACTTACCGTTTGGGCTCCACAATGATTATTCATTAAGTCAGACAGGACAAATATATATAGATTGAACCTGATGCTAAAAGCATTGATCAACTCTTGAGTGATTTAACATAAGTCGCTTAAAGATTTCCTAGCCGATATTGCTGACCAAAGCTAAGACTATTGCATGAAACTTAATTATCGAAACTTAGCTAAGAGAAATATATTTACGGGTAATATAAATCGCTGCATATATAAAATATTGTGTCAGGATATATAAGACAAAAGAAATTTCCCAATCTGAGAGTCTGATTGTGATTTCTCCAGAAACAACAAAAGTTTTCATACTAAATATAAATTCACCCCAGATGCATATTCTCAATAAACAAAAAAGTTTTTCATGCTTAAGATTAATTTTCGCCTGATTGTTCCTATGGTGGCTATATGATATAGCAGACCGATTTCAACCAAACTTGATCAGAATGTATAAGATTACCTTAGATGCATATTCTGTTAAATTGGTTGAGGTATCTCAATAACCAAAAAAGTTGTTCACACTACAGCTTGATTTCGACAGATTGTTCCAATGGCAGCTATATGATATAGTGGACCGAATTCAACCAAAATTGGTCAGAATATATAAGATAGTCCCAGATGCATATTTTGTTAGATTGGTTAAGGTATCTCAATAAACAAAAAAGTTTTTCATACTAAAGCTTGATTTTCGATTGATTGTTCCTATGCAGCTATATGATATAGTGAACCGATTTTAACCAAACTTGGTCAGAATGTATAGGACCATCCCATATGCATATTCTGTTAGATTGTCTGGTATATCTCTTAAATTGTCTTTTTAATTAAGATATTTCTAATTTGTGGGCGTGGCAAAAATCTAAAACAAATTCGATGTGCTTGCCATATAGACGAATCTACATACCAAGTTTGGAGTCTCTAGCTTTTATAGTCTCTGAGATCTAGGCGATATTACAGACGGACGGACCGACGGACATGGCTATATCGACTCGGCTGTTGATGCTGATCACAAATATATATACTTTATAGGGTCTGCAACGCCTCCTTCTGCCTATTACGCACTTTTTTTTTTGTGACAAAGTTAATAGACCCCTGTTCTTTTTTGTAAATACGAAATCGAAATTATTTTGTAAGGCTATTTATAAACCCTTGTAATCAGTACCCAATTTTGGGCTGCTTGGAAAATTTACGGACGTTTTACAACACTGTTTGGTAAACAGCTGGTTGTTTTATTTGACCTTTCAAAACATCGATGCGTTCAGTGTTTCGACTAGTCGAAATATTTTCGAAAATAAAATGGCCGCCATCAAGCTCTTCGAACACGAAGAGAGAATCCGACTTATTGAAGAGATGCAACAAACACCAATATCGTTGGACTTGACTTTTTATATTTATATTTAGGGTATTAGTCGCTGCCACTTCTTTTACCATGTCCATTTGGTCAATTTTCTCACTTTTGTTATTCGCAATTTTATTTATTTGTTTGTTATGCAACAGCTGACGCAACAGTGCGACCAGTCAACTTTTAAGAGATTTATGGTGTTATGCTGTCACACTGAAGTTTGTTTTAATCTTAATGCTTATTTTAAATAGTGACGAAAACATTTCCATGCTCCAAAATTCCTAATACCCAATTTTGTGACGGATAGAATTAAATTGTATACAAAACTTATTCTTAAAAAAAAAATTGGCATTCGGCACAGTGCGCAATAAGGTCTTCTTACCTAATAAAAATCACTTTTTTGGGCAGTACCGAATGCCAAACTTTTTTTTTTTTAAATCAAAATTAGTTTTAGGAATATTGTAACAATACAATGCTTTTGCATTGCCACAAAGCAAAAACAAACTTTCTGGCAACACTAGTTTTTTCTTTAACGCAAAAGCTATCTGTGACATAATCTCGAGCTCTGGCTTCTACGACACTTTTTTGCTGCAGTCTTTTATCTATTTAAGTGAAGTGTATATATTCATTTAACAATATTGATAAATGATTAATATCGACTAATATTAAAAAATTCATTAATTACGTAATAAATAAAATTAAACAAAAATAAATTTGCACCAAGGCTCCAATGCTTAGCTCTTTTGAATAAATGAAAGCCCGCATTGTCACATAATATAACATAAGTAAAGCTTAGTACTCAAACTTAAACAATTTTTAGCTCAATATTTTTCTGTCAACGAGCAGAAAGACAGTGTGGCCAATGCAACACGAAAAAATAACAAAAAGTTGAGTTGTAACACTATGCCTCAACTGTAGTTTGTTTTAAATTTGAACATGCAAAGC
The DNA here is from genome assembly GCA_035043635.1 of Drosophila rellima. Classification (NCBI taxonomy): domain Eukaryota; kingdom Metazoa; phylum Arthropoda; class Insecta; order Diptera; family Drosophilidae; genus Drosophila; species Drosophila rellima. The sequence continues at coordinate 57,392 of JAWNMV010000457.1, forward strand.
TGATTTTGGTAAAAAGAAGAGAGAATACACAATGGAAAATGTAAATTAATGTTAATGTAGGAGAAATATGTTATGGCACGCAAGCACAGCAAGTATTGGGTGCACCCATCTTCTAATGTAGATTCTCCATTTGTATTAATACAAAAAAAACAAAATTATTCAATTTATGTCCACAAAAACGATTTCTGTTTACGTTCTTGCTTATAATCAACTAATATTGTTGTCGTTATTGACCAAATTCATGCATTCGTCTTCGTTTTAATTTGTGTGCCGGACATTTCTCTGCTATATACCTAGTAAAACTCTAAACAGTTCGATGTTCTTCAAGGCCTGTCAAACAGTGCTCGACAACGCCAGTTGCTTATCTGGCAACTCCGTTTTTATCGAGTCTCAGGATCTACTAGCGGAGCTAAATGTCAAGTTCTTCTTCTTCACATTACGCCATCGTTTTTTTTTATATGGAGTTGAGGTTTCTACGAGGCCTTTTTTTTAACTGTCAGTACTATGCTAAACAGAGAAACAGACAAACTGCATTTTTATCTCAGTACGGGCCACTAAAAATTTTAAATTTAATTATTTTTTGAACCACTGAACAGATTTTTATGATTGAGGTGTCATTCGACGCGTATTTTTAATATGAATCGTAGAAATTAATTTTACCAAAAGTCTCCAACGGCCTGATTACCTGATTATCTTACGAACCAGGTGAGTTTCTAAAAGTCTAAGTATGCTTTTTCGTTAGTTAAAACTATACCTTTCGATCGGTATATAACTCGATCCGATGGGACAGTCGTTGCGAATTTTCCATTCTTCCTGTGTATATTGCTAGTCGCGCTTCGCACCCTTCGTGATGATTTCGTCACTATCGCGGACTGCCGTAATCAGTGATTAAATTGTTGTGTCGGCTGCTTTTAGCCTGACATTAAATAAATAAATAAAAAGTAAGTCAGACATCAAAACATTGAACATTCTGAGCGACCAAAATATTTTCAGCTACTGAGTACTATGCTTACGATAAAACGATTTCATGGTGAGTTCTTAACAGAATGGGAAGAATACAAGGCGGTAGTTTTTTATTTCTGACTTTGCGATTTTCTGTTGAGAGCGAATCCCATTTCGTTCAAATTTATCTCAGCTATAAACGCCGCTTTATATGCATGCCATTTCGTGTTTTGGGCAGTCAACGTTAGGGACGAGCAATTACGGACGAGCTCTATTAGAATTAAAAGGATTGCAGCTAATTGAGCCCTGAGGGCCTTATGGTAACATTTGTTGAATGCACATTTATTCTAACTCAGGAAAGTTCCCGCTTTCTTGTAGTATTGTTTTGGCAGTGTGCCGAACTCCAATTATTTTTAATTTCATAGCTCGAGTATTCTTTCGTCAGAAGACTATCACCTCATGTAGAGGTGTTTTCTTTTTCGTTATGACACCGACAGAAATGGCTGTTGATAGAAACACCATTAAAGCGTTTGCTTACAGCCCGGGCTTTGAAGGCAACCGGACCCCAAAATGTCTAGTTGCTCCCCAGTGCAAAAAAGGCTTGAAGCCTTTTACCATTATAATTATTGTATTCTTTTCTAGCGTACCTATGGTGACTGGTGGCAGCGCGCGCCATCATCAACGCGTGAGATTCAGCCACAGAATCTGCCATCGCTGCCGACACATGATTTTATTGGTAAGTGAAGTAGATCCAAATTAAATAGACTCTTTTTTTGACAACATCCTCTTTAACTGCCTTATAAACAGTCGTCTGTTTCGAGAAGTTCGTAGTACCCACTGAAGTGGCCATCTTTGAGACATTTAACCCGGGTGGCGTAGTGCGCATTTGGGCGTATAGCATTACCAAGCAATGGACCTGCCTATGGGAAGCAAATAGCAGCGAGCTGATTCAGCCTCCAAGCAACTATCCACGTGATTCTCGCCGTTTTGCACCGCCTCTAAAGAAGATCAACTTTATAACCAAGTAATCAAACAATGTGATTCCTTCCGCTTCTTTTAATGATCTTATAACTTTCTTATTTCTCACAGAACCTTGCGTATTGACTTTAATCACAGTCAGTTGAATTACTATACCGAAATTGATGCTATAATGTTGTGCGGTCGATCTGTCTCAATGCAGCAGCTCGTAGCGCCAGTAGGAGAACCGTTAAGTAACTCTAGACAAGATAATAGCAGTGGACCCATAATTTGCAAATTGCGTACGCTCAAGTTCCAGCTTAGCTGCACGGAAAACTATGCCGTCAAATTGCATGATTTTATAAACAACGACTTGAGCCAGTTTCTAATGGAGAACAATATGGAATCCAGACAGCAATTAAAAGACAGCATTTGTCTGACGGACCTTCCGGTATACCAACAAATTTGATTTATTTGTTACTCTTTTTCACTCATTTGTAATATTTTTCTCGTAGTTTGAAATTCTGTTGAAAATACTCAGTTATCTGGATTTAAAGTCGCTCTTCCGCATGGGTCAAGCATCGCGTTTATTCTATGATATCTCTACACATCCACTGCTGTATGGCGAGATTAGCCTAAAACCTTACTGGCAATTGACTAATTCGAAACTACTGTGTACACTGGCTCGAAGAGCTACGATGTTGCGAAAACTGGATTTATCGTGGTGTGGCGGGTTTGGTGAAGTCTCTCCTACCGAGTTCAAGAAGTCAGTGAATATAATCGAATTAATTCGATTTAGAGTCTGTTGTCTTACTTTTAGCGTTTTTACAGGTTTCTGACTCAAAGAGGAGACAATCTCACCCACTTGAGGCTAAATTCTTGCAAATTTCTTAATGCTAGTTGCATTGAGACAGTAGGCATAGTCTGTGATAATCTGACAGGTACGTAATTATTATACACTAGCAAAGGGTATTGTAATTTAGCCACGAAATGTCTGTGGCATCAAAGTAGACGTGGCAGAACCCATAAAGTGTATATATATTTGTCACCACGAAAAACCGAGTCAATACAGCCACTCCCGTCTGTTCCTATGCGAACTAGTCAATCAGTTTAAAAGCTATTTTAAGGAAACTATGTATAGCTTTTTATTTTTTATAAAGAAGGGCATATGACGGCCGGATTGGAATACTATATCAAATATATGTATGCTTAGTCGAAAATCAACCTTTTGTATAAAAAACTTTGTTTTATTAATATATAATTGTGACGAAAAAATGTCTAATTTTCCTAATTTTGTTTTATTTTTAATTACTTTTGGTCCAATTTCTTAAAAATTGGACTGGTTCATTATAAAAAAACCCTTAGCACGGTAAAAATCTACTGACAAAATCATTTTCATGCCTTAAAATTTAAGATACCCAATTTTGTGACGAGCGATATTAAATTTTATAAATAAATTGTTCTTAAAAAATAGTTTGGCATTCAGTAGATATTAAAATAGCCTTACGCAGTGCCGAATGCCATATTTTTTTTAAATATCTTTCCAACGATATTTAGAACATATCTGTTCTTCTTTTGTTTTGACGTGTCAATTTTAGCGGGTTTTAGGGATTTCCCGCTGAACTATCGGTTCTTTTTTTAAAGTCTGAGAACATAACTTTCTAGATTTATGATGGTGATTAAGTCCATATTCAAAAATCTAAGCTTTTTCCACGTTTTGATACAAACAAACAGACAAACTTACTTTTCATCTCATTGTGAGAAGGGCACTCAAAATTGTTAATTTGATTATCTTTTGAATCAATTGTCGGATTGGAATGATTGATGTATTATTTGACGATTACAATAACTTATAAAATACAAAAAAATGTATGTGAATTAAATCGAAGTGTAATTTTCTCGAACGCGAAAATCGCACTTATTTTTTTTTTCATGGAAGCGTTTTCAAAACATTAATTTTTATCATATTTTTGAAGTTGTTCTGACATTATTGAGTATATTTCGTCTGTAGCCGCACCTCCCTTTGAATTTAATAAGAATAATTTAAATTTAAAAATTTTTACAAAAAACTCCACGGCCCAACCGCTGCCATCATTTACTGCCACTCCACTTACACCAGGTGAGCTACAAAAAGTGATAAGCGAAAAAGTTACGTCACAATAATAGAAGTTGGTTTTAAATTGAACAGATCTCAACAACCTTTTCTCGTTTTTAGACCCAGTACCTAAAAAAGGTACATATAATCTATTAGGTTAATTTAGGGCGACTAATGATTAATCGACACACTTAGACCTAAAGAAATAGGCCCAGCTGATCTACACTGTTTGGCATATTCAATTTGACAAACGGTCACTTCTCTTTGCATTCCTTGCCAAATGGGGAGAATGTAATATGCTAAAAATCTTTCGTTATCAAGTAAAGTAACATTACTTACCACAATTTGCTTAAATCAGAATTAATTGGATGCAAATGACCGATTAATCAAAATAAATATGCCGACTAGTGTAGATTGCCTGACTACCTGTGAGGGGACATGAAATCAGAAGGGGATCCCATTTGATGACTGAACGAGGTTGACTATTTGGGGCATTCGACGTCCTACTACATTTTTTAAATTTTGGTCCCCTGTGCTTTTTGGAAAAGGTAAAAGTCTAGTGACAAACAAATTTCCATGCCCCAAAATTTCTGATATTCAATTGTGTGACGAGATATATTAATAGTGACGAAAACCTTTCCATTCCCCAAAATAACTGATATCCAATTTTGTGACGAACGGTATTTAATTGTATTTATCACTGCGGACGGCAGCCCGCGCTAGTGACGAAAGCATCACGAAGGGTGCGAAAGGCGACTAGCAATATACACAGGAAGAATGGAAAATTCGCAACGACTGTCCGATCAGATTAAATTAGATACCGATCGAAAGGTATAGTCTTTTCAAAAATACGCGTCGAATGACACCTCAATCATAAAAATCTGTTTGGTGGTTCAAAAGATAATTAAATTTGAAATGTTTAGTGGCCTTCCCAAAATTAGATGAAAATTCAGTTTATCTGTTTGTTTGTTTGTATCAAAGCGTTGAAATGTTTTCGTCACTAGAATTTTACCTCGTAAAAAGGTTTCTTTTAGTTACTTATTTAAAAAAAAAAGTTTGGCATTAAAGTTAAACTTAAAGTTTAACTCAGTTGAATAAATTATATACCGCATTCATGCAAAATCACTGCGGACGGCAGTCCGCGCTAGTGTCGAAAGCATCACGAAGGGTGCGAAAGGCGACTAGCAATATACACAGGAAGAATGGAAAATTTGCAACGACTGTCCTATCGGATCGAGTTATATACCGATGAAATGGTATAATTATAACTAACAAAAGTGCATACTTAGACAGGTGTAATTGGGAGGGGCTAGCCTAGCCCTAACCATCTCTGAGATCCTTCGCTTATACGGACAGACAGACTGAGAGGGATATATCGACTCGGCTGTTGATACTGTTCAAGAATATATTTACTTTATGGTGTCGGAGATGGTTTTTTCTTCCCGTTACATACTTTTAACATATACCCGCTCAGGATATAAAAAAACCTTAGATATGAAACAACTATCGATTTGGATCCTTCTCTGGAATCAGTTTCGGATTGTAAAGCCCTCTTCGCTTTGGACCTTGCTGACTAAATTTGACATCTCCAATACCTCTGGCTCGGTGTCCATACTGTCGATATAATCATCGACATTCTGGATAGCTTCATTTAAACGTGGCTGTAGTTGGCGACACGGCTCGAGTTTTTGTTGCTTACATAGTGCGCGATGCATGGTGCATGTATGCCCTTACTTTGCCGCTGCCTTCCTGCCCGAATGGTAATTCTGTTGAACATTTCGGCGATGTCGCCGCAGACTGCATGTTGGCCGACTCGGAACGCCAGAAGAATCTATAGAGGTAGAGTCAGCAGGTCCGGTCCAGTGAGAATGAAATCATATAAGGCTATTTCATGAGATTTTGCGACTGCGTCCCAAACGAGTTGAGCTTTTTTGGGCTTATTTGGATTTAATTTTACAAAGATCAGCAAATATCAAGTCATCCTGGGTGATTAGAAATTTCCGTCTCCGTGAGCTCAAATGCATATCCTTTTCGCACCAATTTGTTTACTTGGTCTTCGATTTGATTTGATTGAGCTTTGTAGCTTTCTGGCAGCACGTTATTAATGTTGCGCCACAAAAGTCCAATCTTGAATCGCCCGTTGACCTTACCACATTTTTTGTGCAGAATTTCAACGGCCATTTTGTCAGCAGCTTACATGGTACGGCAATCTTCCAGTTGTCGGCACCGATGAGCAATACAGGTCGTATTTTGGGATGGACTGCCCCTTTCAGATAGGCATTCTTGGTGCACAGTTCGTCTGCGTTAAGCGATTACCAAGGAAGAGCCAGATTGCGAATGGTATGGACATTATTGAGTTGATAACATCTTTTGCGTATTGCGTATTGATGCCCGTATGGATAAGCTCTCATTGCGTGTGTCTTCACTGGTCCACTGCAGACACCTTTCATGCCCAAAGTTTGAAGGTCTCCTCATCCATTAGGGTCACAGAAGAGCCTTTGTCCAGGAATGCATACACCAAAGTCGCTTTGTTCCCTATGTGACTTTTAACTTAACCTATGCGAAGGTAAGCGTTTTTATTTAAGTTGCTATGTGCCTCACGACAACTTTTTGCACCATTATGAAGTAATGGGTGATGCTTATGGGAACATCCAGTTACACCACAGGTCTTCTTTATGAAACAGCCCTTGCGGTGATTCTTAAGGCAACGAAAGCAAGCCCTTACTGACTTCGTTTTTATCCATCTTTCGTCTACAGACATGACTGGTCGTTGACAGGATTTTGGGTACATTGCCCAATCAAGTTTGTGTTTATTAGGAAGATTATCGACCATTTCTTTCACTAGCATTGAATTTTTAACGTCAAAATTCTGGCCTCCATCATAGCGCATATGTTTCGCACAGCCCAAGCAATCCTGGCGGTATCTTCCTGACTCTATCAATCATTCTTTCCAGAATATGCTTAGGTCTTCCGAAGAACATTTTTAAAGTTGCGATAACGTCCGGAGCCATTGAAGGAAATATAAACTTATCCTTGACTAGCTCTCCAGCCTTTCCTCCCAAGCATTTCTGGAGGCGCAACATGTCTTTTACGTTTCAGAGCCCTGCGACCGAAGTACTTTTTGCAAATGTGCTCACAGACATGATTATTTTTGTTTTTCGTGTGTTCAATTACTTTTGTCGCAATTATATTCACTTATACATACATATGTATTTCTAACTGTTCAAGTTCAATGTTGATTTCATAAGAATTCGAACGAACCGACTTTCATATTTACCATTTCCATGAATTGTGAAATTCGCTTTCGTATGTGCAATGCACATTGTGCATACATATACATATTCCAATTCCAATTTTTGTCTTGCTTACTTTTTTATGTACAATTATAAATTGGTTAATCTACTATTTTTCGCAATGATCAATTCTTTCTATTGGAAGAAATAGTTTTACACCCTGTGCCCATTGAAAATGGTCAAAGAGGGTATAATGGTTTTGTGAAATGTTTGTGACATGCAGAAGGAAGCATCTCCGACCTTATAAAGTATATATACTCTTGATTTGTATCAACAGCCGAGTCGATTGAGCCATGTCCGTCCGTCTGTTTGAGCGCGTCGATCTTAGAGACTATAAGAGCTAGAGACTTTGAACTTGGTATGTAGGCTCCCGGAAAGCACCCGCAGATCAAGTTTGTTTTTTGGATCGGACCACTATATCATATAGCTGCCATAAGAACGATCAGTAAAAAATCAAGTTTTAGTATGAATAACTTTTTTGTTGTATGAGATATCTCAGCCAATCTGACACAGTATGGACATATAAGATTGAAAAGGACAAGATATCTGTGATTTACATTCAATCAAACAATAACTTGGGATAACCACGTAAACAAATCAGATTGTTAAATGTGCGGAATTCTGAGAAAATTGTTTATTTAGTCAAAACAATTACTTGACTTGTGTACTGGTACTAGTACATATGTATGTCACTGCGGACGGCAGTCCGCGCTAGTGATGAAAGCATCACGAAGGGTGCGAAAGGCGACTAGCAATATCCACAGAAAGAATGAAAAATTTGTTATGACTGTCCGATCAGGTCGAATTACATACCGATTGATAGGTACAGTTTTAACTAACAAAAGTGCATACTTAGACTTTTGGAAACTCACCTGATTCGTGTGATAATCAGGTGTAACTGAGAGGGAAATTTAGATGATTGCAGCAAATGGGGACGTTGGGGCATTTTGGTAAACTTTTTTATTTTATTATTATTCTTA
>JAWNMV010000458.1:0-19800 GCA_035043635.1 Drosophila rellima
GTGGACTTCAGGTTATTCAATTTAAGAAATCCACGGTATTTAATAATAATTATTAATTTATTTGTAGTTTTGTAACAAATATTGTAAAGTTTGAAAATAATAAGTAATTCTTTAAGTTCAGTTTTCGTCGTTAATGCGAGCGTCGTTTCGCAACTTCGTGTGAGTAATTCCAAGCAGCCCTTTCACCACGGTCTCTTGATCAGAACTGCCTCGCATCGCCTAGATGTTCGATAGTTCTCGTCTATCGATTACAGATATGGTAGGGCTGAGCGGCGTTGCCAGACCCATTCCCACAACTCGGCCATCCTTCTACGCATTCGTCTCGAATGCGTCGACGTCGTCTTCGTCGGTAGGAACCCATGGCTTCATATATTCGGCACAGGTGGATGTGTACCTGGGACCGTCGTTAAAATAAGCATCTTTAACTACATCGTAGGCGTCTTGTGCCTTAGCTTTGGCGACACGATATGGACCTAAATATTTGGGCTTCTGCTTCAAGCCACCACCAAGCTGTGTACGCTTGATTGCAACAAGATCACCAACCTTGTACGCTGATGCAGGTTTACGTCGTAAGTTGTAGGACTTCTTGTTTTCTTCTTATAACTTGAGGATCTGCTGCTTGGCGTTTTTACGTAGTTCGTCTCTATTGTCGTTGAAATTCTGGATCATCTCTTCATGAATTAGTTGTTTAATTTGAATGTCATCTTTGGTTCGCATTTTTATGCCAACAAGTAGCTCAAACGGCGTCATGTGAGTGCTTCTGCAGAACGTTGAGTTAATGGTTTGTTGCACCTTTTCAACAAACTTGTACCATTTACTCGGGTCATCGATAGATAGCTTGGACAATACCGATACTATGACTGCGTTGAGTCTTTCGACTTGGCCATTCGCACGTGGCAAGCCCGTTGTTACAGCATGGTGTCTAATACTCTCTTCGTTGCAGTACTGTTTGAACTCGTCAGATGTAAAAGCGGATCCCTTGTCGGACACTATTTGGACAGGATTCCCGAAGGTTATACTTTGTGTTTGCAGCCTCGTAACTACCTCCTTCGCCGATGTCGTCTTTGTTGGGTACAACCAGCAGAACTTGGTGAAACCGTCGATGACTGCGAGGATGTGCTTGTATTGCCTATGTGTTGACTCAAGAGGGCCAAGCTTGCGGTTAGAGACTATGCATGGAATGCAGCATCGTAGTTGTCGTTGAATCTTTTCATCGAGTTTTGGTATATAGTACTCCTTTCCAATGATTTCCCTAGTTTTCTTGACGGAAAAATGTCCTTTCTCGTGTGCTTGCTTGATAATTTCACGTTGCAATGCCAATGGTACTACAATTAATTCATCGTCATCAATCAGTTTGTGTAGTAAATCAGATTTCATGAAGTAATTGTTGTGTGTTTCCTTCTCAGCTAAGATATCTATGATTGCTTTTAGCTCATCGTCTTGAGCTTGTAGATACTTTATTTTGCTGTGCATACTATCGTTAGAGATCATCATCACTGGATACCTGCTCAAAGCATCGGCATGACGTATGCGTGTTCCAGCTCTGTGCTCGACATCGAAATCATAATCTTGTAGCAGGAGAATCCATCGAGCAACTCTAGCGCAGACGTCTTTCTTGTCGATTGTTTTGGTAAAAGCGTTGCAATCAGTCACCAATTTAAAGTGTAAGCCCAGGAGGTAAACTCGAAACTTGTGTAGAGCCTCCACTACGGCAAGGATTTCCAATTCGTAGCTGGTGAACTTTCTTTCTGCATCTGTCGTCTTTTTACTCATGTAGTACACTGGGTGCACTAATCCATCGTCAGGTGATTTTTGAAGTAATACTGCGCCGAAACCATCAATTGAAGCGTCTGTGTGCAGCTCCGTCTCGTGCTGAGGGTGAAAGATCTTTAATATCGTACTCTCAGTTACCAATTTCTTGAGCGTGTTAAAAGAAACGATCTCCGTCTCGTTCAGGATAAACTTGGCATCTTGTTTCATTAGGTCCGTCAACGGCTTAGCTATAATTGCAAAGTTTAAAATGAATTTACGAAAATAGCCAACAAGACCTAGAAAACTTTGTAATTGCTTCTGGGTTTTTGGGTCAGGAAAATGAGTGACTGCTTTAGTCTTCGTCTCAGAAATACTAATGGTTTGATTTTCGACAACATGTCCCAAAAACTCAATCTTCGTCATCAGAAAGCAGCATTTCTTGAGATTTAAAACAAGACCATAGTCTTCACATTGCTTCAAGACTTCTTTGAGGTTAGACACAGCTTCGTCTTCGGATCTGGCAGGTATAATAATGTCGTCCACGTATGGCATGGCAATGCCTCGCCGTGTCAGCTCTCTAAATATGGCATTCACGTGCCTTTGAAATACTCCAGGTGAGTTGGTCAAACCAAATGGAACTTTGCAGAACTGATACTGCCCGTTGTGTGTTACAAATGATGTATACTTTCGGCTGTCTTTCTCAACGTCTACGTGGAAAAATCCGTTTTTTAAATCAATCGTGCTGTATATTTTCGCATCCACAAGTCGGTCTAGTTGGTCTTCAATCAGTGGTAGTGGGAAGTGATCTCGTTCTATTACCTTATTTATTCTTCTGTAATCGACACAGAGCCTTGGAGTACCATCTCGTTTCCTCACTAGTATCACAGGGCTAGTGAACTCTGACTCTGATTGTTCAATTATTCAGTCCTTTAGCCACTGGTCTATTTGATCATCAATTATGCATCGTTCGGAATATGCGAGCCTGCGAGGTCGCGAATATATTGGAGTTTCATCTTTAATAACTATATTCATTTTCACGTTTGTCGACTTGGCATTTCCCGGCTTATATTTTTTAACGAACTCATAAACTTGACTTTTGGAACTGTTACTCGCTTTTGGATTTATTTCAATTGGTATTTCATCATTATTTGTCACGTCTATTTTCATCACAGTGTTTATTTTTATTTCAGGGTCATCATCCTTATTGGGTTCTTTAATTGTTATGCCGTCGCGATTTATTTTTATTTCAGCATCCTTACAAAAATCTTCGCCTAACACTATTTCAACATCTAAAAATTTATCGGAAACAACTAAGAAATTGACTTTAAACTGTTGATTGTCTACATACAAAGCTTCGACAAATGATCCGAAAGGTTTAACTTTGTTTTGAGAACCGAAACCGACGAGCAAAACGTTAATTGGACTTAAATTCACATTCTTTAATTTCATGTATGACCTTTGACTCATAATGTTGTACTTGCTACCGGTGTCTATCAAAGCAACGTAATTTTCATCTAGGACGCGCACGGCTTTGCACATTGATATATGATCAGCTGTTATATTGCGCGTGTTACTTTGTTTTAGTTCATCATCTTGTTTTTTCAGGGAGCACTCTCTTGATATATGACCAAATTCATTACAAGCAAAACACTTTTTTCCCTTACTTTTGTTTTCACACCTGTCTGATGTATGCCCTTTCATACCACAATTATAACACTTTATCTCTTTATTTTGTTTATTCACATCATTATCTTTTTTTGTTTAGCCCACTCTTGTACTTATCGTCATTGCCTTTAAAATGAAAGAATTGGCATCACGCGGTTGTATAGAAAACAGTGCTCTAATGCAATACGTTATAGACGGAATAAATGATTTGAGTGTAAACAAAGCCATTTTATATAACGCGAAAGATCTCAAAGAATTTAAAGAAAAATTAAAAAGTTATGACAAAATGCGTGGAAAATCAGAAAATTTTAAAGGCAATGACGATAAGTACAAGAGTGGGCTAAACAAAAAAGATAATGATGTGAATAAACAAAATAAAGAGATAAAGTGTTATAATTGTGGTATGAAAGGGCATACATCAGACAGGTGTGAAAACAAAAGTAAGGGAAAAAAGTGTTTTGCTTGTAATGAATTTGGTCATATATCAAGAGAGTGCTCCCTGAAAAAACAAGATGATGAACTAAAACAAAGTAACACGCGCAATATAACAGCTGATCATATATCAATGTGCAAAGCCGTGCGCGTCCTAGATGAAAATTACGTTGCTTTGATAGACACCGGTAGCAAGTACAACATTATGAGTCAAAGGTCATACATGAAATTAAAGAATGTGAATTTAAGTCCAATTAACGTTTTGCTCGTCGGTTTCGGTTCTCAAAACAAAGTTAAACCTTTCGGATCATTTGTCGAAGCTTTGTATGTAGACAATCAACAGTTTAAAGTCAATTTCTTAGTTGTTTCCGATAAATTTTTAGATGTTGAAATAGTGTTAGGCGAAGATTTTTGTAAGGATGCTGAAATAAAAATAAATCGCGACGGCATAACAATTAAAGAACCCAGTAAGGATGATGACCCTGAAATAAAAATAAACACTGTGATGAAAATAGACGTGACAAATAATGATGAAATACCAATTGAAATAAATCCAAAAGCGAGTAACAGTTCCAAAAGTCAAGTTTATGAGTTCGTTAAAAAATATAAGCCGGGAAATGCCAAGTCGACAAACGTGAAAATGAATATAGTTATTAAAGATGAAACTCCAATATATTCGCGACCTCGCAGGCTCGCATATTCCGAACGATGCATAATTGATGATCAAATAGACCAGTGGCTAAAAGACGGAATAATTGAACAATCAGAGTCAGAGTTCACTAGCCCTGTGATACTAGTGAGGAAACGAGATGGTACTCCAAGGCTCTGTGTCGATTACAGAAGAATAAATAAGGTAATAGAACGAGATCACTTCCCACTACCACTGATTGAAGACCAACTAGACCGACTTGTGGATGCGAAAATATACAGCACGATTGATTTAAAAAACGGATTTTTCCACGTAGACGTTGAGAAAGACAGCCGAAAGTATACATCATTTGTAACACACAACGGGCAGTATCAGTTCTGCAAAGTTCCATTTGGTTTGACCAACTCACCTGGAGTATTTCAAAGGCACGTGAATGCCATATTTAGAGAGCTGACACGGCGAGGCATTGCCATGCCATACGTGGACGACATTATTATACCTGCCAGATCCGAAGACGAAGCTGTGTCTAACCTCAAAGAAGTCTTGAAGCAATGTGAAGACTATGGTCTTGTTTTAAATCTCAAGAAATGCTGCTTTCTGATGACGAAGATTGAGTTTTTGGGACATGTTGTCGAAAATCAAACCATTAGTATTTCTGAGACGAAGACTAAAGCAGTCACTCATTTTCCTGTACCGAAAACCCAGAAGCAATTACAAAGTTTTCTAGGTCTTGTTGGCTATTTTCGTAAATTCATTTTAAACTTTGCAATTATAGCTAAGCCGTTGACGGACCTAATGAAACAAGATGCCAAGTTTATCCTGAACGAGACGGAGATCGTTTCTTTTAACACGCTCAAGAAATTGGTAACTGAGAGGCCGATATTAAAGATCTTTCACCCTCAGCACGAGACGGAGCTGCACACAGACGCTTCAATTGATGGTTTCGGCGCAGTATTACTTCAAAAATCACCTGACGATGGATTAGTGCACCCAGTGTACTACATGAGTAAAAAGACGACAGATGCAGAAAGAAAGTTCACCAGCTACGAATTGGAAATCCTTGCCGTAGTGGAGGCTCTACACAAGTTTCGAGTTTACCTCCTGGGCTTACACTTTAAATTGGTGACTGATTGCAACGCTTTTACCAAAACAATCGACAAGAAAGACGTCTGCGCTAGAGTTGCTCGATGGATTCTCCTGCTACAAGATTATGATTTCGATGTCGAGCACAGAGCTGGAACACGCATACGTCATGCCGATGCTTTGAGCAGGTATCCAGTGATGATGATCTCTAACGATAGTATGCACAGCAAAATAAAGTATCTACAAGCTCAAGACGATGAGCTAAAAGCAATCATAGATATCTTAGCTGAGAAGGAAACACACAACAATTACTTCATGAAATCTGATTTACTACACAAACTGATTGATGACGATGAATTAATTGTAGTACCATTGGCATTGCAACGTGAAATTATCAAGCAAGCACACGAGAAAGGACATTTTTCCGTCAAGAAAACTAGGGAAATCATTGGAAAGGAGTACTATATACCAAAACTCGATGAAAAGATTCAACGACAACTACGATGCTGCATTCCATGCATAGTCTCTAACCGCAAGCTTGGTAAGAAGGAAGGAGAGTTGCATCCGCTACCAAAAGAAGAGGCGCCATTGCAAACATTACATATTGACTTCTTAGGCCCTCTTGAGTCAACACATAGGCAATACAAGCACATCCTCGCAGTCATCGACGGTTTCACCAAGTTCTGCTGGTTGTACCCAACAAAGACGACATCGGCGAAGGAGGTAGTTACGAGGCTGCAAACACAAAGTATAACCTTCGGGAATCCTGTCCAAATAGTGTCCGACAAGGGATCCGCTTTTACATCTGACGAGTTCAAACAGTACTGCAACGAAGAGAGTATTAGACACCATGCTGTAACAACGGGCTTGCCACGTGCGAATGGCCAAGTCGAAAGACTCAACGCAGTCATAGTATCGGTATTGTCCAAGCTATCTATCGATGACCCGAGTAAATGGTACAAGTTTGTTGAAAAGGTGCAACAAACCATTAACTCAACGTTCTGCAGAAGCACTCACATGACGCCGTTTGAGCTACTTGTTGGCATAAAAATGCGAACCAAAGATGACATTCAAATTAAACAACTAATTCATGAAGAGATGATCCAGAATTTCAACGACAATAGAGACGAACTACGTAAAAACGCCAAGCAGCAGATCCTCAAGTTACAAGAAGAAAACAAGAAGTCCTACAACTTACGACGTAAACCTGCATCAGCGTACAAGGTTGGTGATCTTGTTGCAATCAAGCGTACACAGCTTGGTGGTGGCTTGAAGCTGAAGCCCAAATATTTAGGTCCATATCGTGTCGCCAAAGCTAAGGCACAAGACGCCTACGATGTAGTTAAAGATGCTTATTTTAACGACGGTCCCAGGTACACATCCACCTGTGCCGAATATATGAAGCCATGGGTTCCTACCGACGAAGACGACGTCGACGCATTCGAGACGAATGCGTAGAAGGATGGCCGAGTTGTGGGAATGGGTCTGGCAACGCCGCTCAGCCCTACCATATCTGTAATCGATAGACGAGAACTATCGAACATCTAGGCGATGCGAGGCAGTTCTGATCAAGAGACCGTGGTGAAAGGGCTGCTTGGAATTACTCACACGAAGTTGCGAAACGACGCTCGCATTAACGACGAAAACTGAACTTAAAGAATTACTTATTATTTTCAAACTTTACAATATTTGTTACAAAACTACAAATAAATTAATAATTATTATTAAATACCGTGGATTTCTTAAATTGAATAACCTGAAGTCCACATATATATAATAGTTCTAACTATATGCTGCTCTGATGATGCATCAGCTGGGCGTCGCCGGCCTGGCACTCTGATGCTCCCTCGATTGCGCAAAAGGCGGTCCTATGCCTTTCGCACTTGATGACTTTCGTATTGGCAAGTGTTCTCGCAATGGGGCGAGTTCAATGGTCCCTCGCAGTCTTTGGGGCAGCTTTTCGTCAATTTTGGCATGTCTCTGGGTGGTGGAGGTATTGTGGTTATTCTGTTGTTAATATTTTGCATTTGAGTTGAGTGAGGTGATGAGTTGGGAGCTGCTTTATTTTTCAAGCATGACTTCAAAAAGTCAAGCTCAATTTGTAAATTTTGGGCTGTTGCCCACGCGGGTGGCGGTGTAGTAGAGAATAATAGCCACTTCAGGTGTGCTATTCTCTTATTTATTTTCCTTTTTACACTCACACTCTCTACTCACTCAGTATTTTGTTTTGTTTCTTCTCCATCCCAATGTTCATGTGGTTGTAATTCCGTTCTTCGGGATTGTTTTAGTTTTGTTCCCTCGCAGTTGCCTCCAACGCTGCCGTTTAGCCGTTGTTTTAGATTTTTTTTTTTTTATTTCACTCGTTGCGCGACACTTGTCACGATCGCCATGTAATATGTGTGCTCCTTGAGCTTTAGTGATATTACTTTAGAAGAACACGTCAGTGTCTTTTGCTGTTCATTTTTTTAATGTTCTTTATTTCAAATATTATGGAGGGCTTAACCTAATACATAAGTTGGGTATATGTATAACTCTGTCACAGCAGAGCGATCTTATAAGAGAGCGAGTAGCTTGCATATGACTGTGTTAGTGAGCATATATATGTTGCTCATGGAATGCGCTCCAGACTGAACGTGGGATATGAGGCGTAAGCATCTAGTGGGCTAGTGAACCGCGCTGCGTAATATGAGCCACAGCCAATACATATAAGTGGCTCTGCGTTGTTTAGCTTATAATTGTTATTATATGCAACAAAGTGCCGCATGTTATGTGTATGAATACAGGGTGTTCAATACGGGCATATACACACTACACTACATCTCATAACATTCACTCATTGATTGACGATCAGCATCCAGAGGAGGTGAAAAAATCCCTCAAGGCACTAATTGGCAAATATTCCACAATATTTGAACTACTTTCACCTGGTGAAGCTGTGGAAACAAGTATAAGAGCGTAAATTCGTACAAGTATTCTAGACCCGATATACTTAAAGAGTTACCCTTACTCCGCTAATATGAGAGGAGAAGTAGAAAAACAAGTTGAGGAACTTTTGCATGACGGAATAATTAGACCTTCGAAGAGTCCGTACAACTCTCCGGTAATGGAGAAAAACAGTACAGAATGGTGATTGACTTCAAGCGTCTTAACGCTGTCACTATTTCTGATACCTATCCAATCCCCGACATAACGTCCACCTTGTCCAGCCTAGGGGAAGCAAAATTTTGCACGACTCTCGATTTAACGTCAGGATTTTACCAGATTCATATGAAAGAATCTGATGTCCCGAAAACTGAAATTTCTACTTTAAATGGCAAATGTGAATTTCTGCCATTCTCCCATTCGGCCTAAAGAATGTCCCAGCTGTTTTCCAAAGAATGATCGACGATGTGTTGCGAGAACACATCGGAAAAATCTGTTACGTCTACAAAGACGACATCATAGTCTTTAGCAAAGACTATGAGTCTCACTGGCACAATCTTCGTGCTGTATTCGAGAAACTCAAACAGGCCAGACTACAACTAAATCTTGAAAAGACACAGTTTTTGCGCACCCATGCGTTGTAACCTCAGACGGAATCCTCGCAAACGAAAAAAAGGTAAAAGCCATAAATGAGATGCAGCCACTAACGTAAAGGAACTTAAAAGCTTCTTGTGAATGACTTCTTATTATAGGAAATTTATTTGCGATTATGCAAAAATCGCCAAGCCCCTGACGAACCTCACTAGGGGAGAACACGCCAACGTCAAAGCTTTACAGTCAAAGAAAATTGCAATCGTTTTGTACGATGAAGGTTTGAAAGCCTTTAACGACTTAAAAACTATTCTCGCCTCTTCTTAAGTCTTAGCGTTCCCAGATTTTAATAAACCTTTCCACTTGACCACGGATGCTTCAAAATATGCCATTGGGGCCGTGCTTTCTCAGAGCGACATGGGGAAAAATCGACCAATAGCTTACATTTCACGTTCACAAAAAAATACATAAGAGATGTCAGCAATAGTTTGGGCGTTAGACAATCTTCGATCCTACCTTTACGGCGCTGGGTCAATCAAGGTCTACACCGATGGAAGTCTCGCCTAGAAGAATACAACTGTGAACTTTTTTATAAACCGAAGAAATCCAACGTAGTTGCCGATGCTCTTTTCCGCATCATATCAAACGTCAACTACCTCGGATCCGAGTCAGCTACTGTTTCAGCAACAGAGTCCATGGCTACGGTTCACAGTGCTTTTCAGGACGCGTCGGATTTAATTCCTCACGTCGAGGCTCTTTTAAACTTATTTAGGAACCAGTTCGTGTTCGATCCCAACAGACAGGAATATATTTGTGAAACCCCACACTTGGGTTACGTACGTCACCTAATCCCTATAAATAGTGAGTCCATGCAAACTCTTCGAATTTCTCTAAAGAGTTACGTGAAACCGTTGGTAATCAATGGTATCAAAATACCCGAAACTTACTTACAATTCTTACAAACCTTTGGTAATTCTCTGTTCTATACCGAAACTCTTAAAAAAAAAAAAAAAACCTCAGAAAGAGGGCGATTTTAGATGAATTTAGGTGAACAAATTTTTAGGGGGTCTCCACTAGTTTTTTTTTTATTGAATTTTGAAATTTTAATAAAAAATTAACTTTTGCAAGGTTGTTTTGTGCTTTGCATGGTTGCTTTGTGCTTTTCATGGTTGCTTTTCAATAACATGAAGCGTTTACCAACACTACATTTACTGTCGCATGTCAATTTTGGCATTTCCCAACACTTTTTATAACGGGATCCGTACAAAAATTTTATTCGCCAAAAATTGTGGAATAATGTCGTGCACTATATTGGATACTTGACGAAATTCCACTTTTTAAAAACTTACAAAAGCCATAAAGAAAGGATACACGAGCTTTTTATGGCCATTGACAAGATGTATGATCCGAATAGAGCAGCTGTTATAAATGTAGACGCTCATGGTGCCGTGGTTAGTCGTATGAGATTAGCGCGCCGCAGGCGAAAATTTAAAAAAAAACAAAATCGCGCGCGCGATTTTGTTTTTTTTTTAAATTTTCGCCTGCGGCGCGCTACTTTCTAAATTACCCACCTCCTCATCAATATAGTTTATACCCCACTTTTCGGATATATATATTAATATGTTAAGTCTCTAGAAATGTTATTAATTATAAATCTTTACATCTTCACCACCCTTTAGGATGATGTTGATGACGATGATGATAACAATTACTGATGATGCCAGCAATGTTATTATAATTGATGACGACCCTTGCTTTTTGACCTGACCTTTCTCTTGACCCAATTTTATTGAGGATGCCTTAGGATCGGTCCTTTTCAGGACCACCAAAAATTTCCTAAAAGAGATTTTCTTATTTTCTTTATCTTTTTTATTTTATTTGCTTATTCACGTTTTTGACATGATTCCGTTATTAAAAGTGTTGGAAAACGCAAAAGTTCACATGCTAGAGAAAAATTTAGTATTGATAAACGTTTCATATAAGTGACGTCATGCTCAAAACAACCCTGAAAAAGTTAATTTTTTATTAAAATTTCAAAATTCAATAATAAAAAAAACTAGTGGAGACCCCCTAAAAATTTGTTCACCTAAATTCATCTAAAATCGCCCTCTTTCTGAGGTTTTTTTTTTTTTTTTTTAAGAGTTTCGGTATAGAACAGAGAATTACCAAACCTTTTGTCTCGATTCATTTGCGGGATACAAGATTTGCATAAATCAGAGGTTAGTTGAGGACTTGACCGACGAGGAGGAAATCTGTAGGATAATAGAAAAGGAGCATTCAAGAGCTCTCCGAAACCGCAAAGAAATGAAAATGCAAATCTTAGAAAGATTCTATTTCCTCAAGTTGGCTAGCCGTATTAAGTCGCAGGTGTCTTCTTGCCAAATTTGTAAGGTATTTAAGTACGACAGACACCCGAACAAACCAGAGCTCCAGCTAACCCCAATCCCGACTTACCCTTGCGAGATTCTCCACATCGACTTGTTTACGATTGAGAACAACAAATTCTTAATTTGAATTGACAAATTTTCAAAATACGCCAAGCCTTTCCCAATTGAATCTATGTCGTCGATACATCTGCGCAAAAAATTGACCGAAGTCCTTCATTACTTTACTGCACCGAAAAAAATGGTGTCAGATAATGAAAGGGGCTTACTTTGCCCAACAGTTCTGAACTATTTACAGTCTTTGGGAATCGCTGTGTACTAAACGACATCTCAAAAGAG
The DNA here is from genome assembly GCA_035043635.1 of Drosophila rellima. NCBI lineage: Eukaryota > Metazoa > Arthropoda > Insecta > Diptera > Drosophilidae > Drosophila > Drosophila rellima. The sequence goes on from JAWNMV010000458.1 coordinate 11,818, forward strand.
CGAAGTAAATGGTCAGATAGAAAGATTACATTCAATATTCCTTGAGATTTATAGGTGTCTTAAAGGTGACAATCCAAATCAATGGAGTTGGTTTTCATAGCCGTGGAAAGATATAACAGCTCTGTCCATTCGGTTACAAACCGCAAGCCGGTCGATATTTTTTTCGATCGGACCTCCAGAATAAATTACCAAGGCCTTACAAACTTTAAAGAACAAATCCAAGAAGACATAAGAGGGTTGCTTATATACAAACAGAAAATTTCCACTGATAGACTTAATAAAAGCAGAACAAAACCTATCATTTATAGCCAGGGGGACAAGATATACATCGCAAATAAGCAAATTAAAAGTGAAGAAAAACAGCGATTCAAAAAAGAAGAAGTAAAAGAGGATGCTAGAGTTACTGTTAAGACCAAATCAGGGAAACTTATTCACAAATCTCACCTAAAAAGTTAAACAAGCAAAAAATATTTAAAAAAACGCAAAACACAAAAAATTTATAATAACAAAATAAAAAGAAAAAATATCTTTCCTTGAAAACGTTTCACAAACTCTGGTACACTTATATTAAGAATAAAAAAATAAAACACAAATAACAAAAAACAAAAAAAAAAACAAAAACAAAAAATAAAACACGAAAAATTTATAAAAAAAAAAAGAAGCGAAATTAAACTTAAGACTTTACCAATACCTAGCGAGTAAACACAATTAATTAGAACAAATAAGTAACAACTCTCTTTCAAGAATGGCGATCGTGCACGTCGCAACCGCCATTCACATCTTCAGATACGATGCTCCCGTCATCCCACTCCAACAAGGCGTCGTATGGCGTGTCAACGGAGTATTCAAGCTCGCACACGTAATCGATCTACAACAACTTCAGCAGATCATCGACAAAACCACCGACGAAGCTTCATTAATCACCGACAGCAGAATCGGAGCTTTGGTATGCCATCACCTACAAAAATCTGCGGACGGTATCACAAAGATGACCGCAACAGCACACCGTAAGCCACGCTCTATAAATTGGCTGGGATCTGCGAGGAAATGGGTCGCCGGGTCACCCGATGCCTCGGACTGGAATATTAACCTCCAGTCACAGGATAACGTGGTCAGAAACAGCAACCAGCAAATAAAAATAAACACGTGGTTGTTCGACGCCACATGTGACTCGTTACAAAAACTAGACGACATTGTCACGAGAGTGAACGCCATCGACGGGGACGTACATGTGGCTACAGTACTACTGCACAAGGCAAAGCTTCTGGCGAACCAGGTCAACGAGATCACGAGGGCTTGTCAACTGGCGAAGACGGGAGTCGTCAATACCAATCTACTGGACCATAAGGAGGTAGAGACTCTGTTGACGGAAACACAAAGCTGACTATATAAGAATGTGGTGGAGGCATTGGAAAATTCTGAGCCATCAATACAGACCAACGGAACTTACATTCTATACGTACTGTCACTACCCAAGGTCGTGGACAGGAAATACCGCTTAATGCTCTTGTACCCCACAATTACCGCCGAGAAATAGGTGGTATTGGAATATAACAAGTTGACAATGGATCCACAGGAAACCTACACTGTACTGGGAAACTGCCACACGATTGGAAGTACAACTGTTTGTCAAGAAAAGAACTTGTGAAAACTAGATGAAAACAGTTGCATTCCTAGGCTGTTAAACGGAGGCCACGCTTTTTGTGACTACCAGCGAAACGACCAAGAAATGGTTGAATTGGAGGACGACGGCAGCCTATTTCTCACAAACTTTAACGGGCGATCGTGACGAACTCAGGGAAACATCACCTATCGGGCTCATTTATAGTCCAATTCCAATTCCTAAGTCCAAACCTATCCTACAGCAGCTACTCGTCTACTCATGTGATGTGTTAACCAAAGTTACCGCCGCGGGATACAAGCTTTCACTTAAATACGTGCATGATTTCAGCCTTCAGAATTAAAAAAAAACTATCAACCATTTCCAATAATTTTTTATATTCAATTCTAACAGAAGCGGCAATGGACCTCATTATAGTCGTTCTACTGTGTGTCGTGTGGAGGAAAATATCTTCTACTAAAGGAATTCCGTCACATCAAGGCATAGACGAACTCGGGGCACAGCCCAACGATACGACACCCCCGAAGGGCCCTTGTTCTGCGGGACGCAGATCTTAGAAGGGGGAGGAGTTAGCAATGCAGCTACTCTCCCTCGACTCTGATCGCCCCCCGCGATGAGGTGCGCATTCCAAGCGCTGTCGCAATATCCGTTTACAGCCCGACGTTCTACTCCACTCGTCCACTCCACTCCAACGCTGAGACAGCGGTCCCCAAATCCGCTGTTGCTCAACATCAGCAAGTTCGAGGCCAGCAACGACCCAAAACGTGCGATCAGCTGTCTGCAATACAAATAAAACCAATTATATCGTTTATAATCGCCTGCGCTTCTTTGTGGGACTTCTGAGGGATCAAGGCCTAGGAACCTGGACTATACCAGATTACCTGCAATGTTGAGGTAACGTTGCAATTCGCCAAGAGTGGAGTGGCGAAACAAATATTTCGTTAACATGGGTTAACGTAAATACTTAACTTATATATATATGTATATTCGTATGTGGGTAAGTAGTGTATTATTCTCTGGGTGATATAAGGGGCGATATATGTGGCATGAATGTAACATAGTAGTATAAATATATATATATATGTATTTGAGTCAATTTTACACGAGCGCATATAATTAAGGCAAATAGTGATTCGATTTGTATTGTTCCTGTTCTGTATGTTTTGTGACTTTTTATTAAAAAAGTACAGGGGTCTATTAACTTTGTCATAAAAAAAAATGTACGTAACAGGCAGAAGGAGGCGTGGCAGACCCCATAAAGTATATATATTCTTGATCAGCATCATCTGTCCGTCTGTAAGAGCGCCTAGATCTCAGAGACTATAAGAGCAAGAGCCTTCAAACATGGTATGTAGGTCCGTCTATATTGCAAGCAGATTAAATTTGTTTTATATTTTGGCCACGCCCACTTTAACGCCCACAAATTAGAAATATCTTATTTAAAACGACAATTTAAAGGATATCTCAACCAATCTAACAGAATATACATAAAGGATAGTTATACACATTCTGACCATGTTTGGTTAAAATCGGTCTGCTATATCATATAGCTGCCATAGGAACGATCAGTCCAAAATCAAGTTTTAGTATGATAAACTTTTTTGTTGTTTGAGGTATCTCAACCAAACTAACAGAATACGCATTTGGGATGGTATTCTACATCCTGAACAAATTTGGTTGAAACCTGATATCAAATAGCTGTCATAGGAACGAATTTTAGGATAAAGTACGAAAATTATTGTTGTTTTTAGAGATAAGTCAACCAAACTCACAGATTGAGAATTTGTAATTTGGTTTAAATCGGTTCACTAGATCACATATGTAGATGTAATACGAACAATTAGCCAAAAAGTTAATGCCGCATCATCACACCTTCGGCATGCCTAACGTAGCGCACCTACGAAAGACCTATCGGAGAGGTAGGGCACAGGGTATTATACAGTCGAGCACACTCGACTGTAGCCGGCGCCCACTTGTTTTTAACATATATGTATGATAGCTGCCATAGAAACAATTGGTCGATAATTAAGGATAAGCATAAAAATTATTGCCCTTTCTAGAGATATCTTAATCGAACTTGCTGCGTTTTGCCTAGGTTAAGGGTATCTTACTGTCGAGTGCACTCGACTGTTCCGCTTGTTACTTTTTGAAGTTGTTCAGAATTCGGAACAGGCCTGAATATGTCATATTCTTTAGCACTTTATATTTTCAGGTTCAATGACGTTTTTTCCCCTAGTTGGGTAATTTCATCGTCGTTTTGGTGCTCCTCGAAGATCATCTGTGTATTAAATTCGCTTGGCATATTGATCGTGTTAACTCGTGAAAGAGCTTCAGCAACAGTATCTTTTTCCGGGGTGTATGTACAATTTTCGTCGAAAATTGAGAAATGAAGTCTACTTGGTGCAACTGACGTGGCGATGCTTTTGAAGCTTTTTGGAAAAATGCGTATATAAGCGGCTTATGATCCGTTTAGATGACAAAGTAAAGTCCATCCAGTATGTGCTTGAAGAAAAGGACGGATGCGAAGACGGCCAATAGCTCACGATCGTACGTGCTATAGTTTTTTTTTATACCCTGAGTCCATTGAAAATGGTCAAAAAGAGTATAATGGTTTTGTGAAATGTATGTAACAGGCAGAAGGAAGCATCTCCGACCCTATAAAGTATATATTTTCTTGATCAGTATCAACAGCCGAGTCGATTGAGCCATGTCCGTCTGTCTGTCCGTCCGTCTATTAGCGTCAATGGATCTCAGAGACTATAAGAGCTAGAGACTTCAAATTAAGTATGTAAGTTTCTGGATACTGGGCGCAGATCAAGTATGTTTTTAAACTTGGATCGGACCACTATATCATATAGCTGGCATAGGATCGATCCGTCCAAAATCAAGTTATAGTATGAAAAACTTTTGTTGCTTGAAATATCTCGAATAAACTGACACGATATGCATTTGGGATGGTCCTATATATCCTGATACAATTTAGTTGAAATCGGACCACTACATCATATAGCTGCCATAGGAACGATCAGCCCAAAATAAAGTCTTAGTATGAAAAACTTTATTGTTGTATGAAATACCTCGACCAAACTGACAGGATGGTACTTTAAATCCACTATACCAACTGTTATATGTAGCTATAGCTGTTATAGGTACGATCAGCCCAAATTTTAGTATGAACAACTTTTTTGTTGTTTAAAATATCTCAACCAAACTGACAGGATATGCATTTGGCATGGTCCTGTACATTCTGATCAAATAAGGTTGAAATCGGAACAGTATATCATATAGCTGCCATTGGAACGGTCAGTCGAAAATTAAGATATAGTATGAAAATGTTTGTTGTTTTTTGAGGTATCCCATTCAGTAGAATTAGTCGACAATTTAATGCCGCAACATCAAACCTTCGGCGTGCCTAACGGCTTGCAAATAGGTATGGGCTATCGGAAAGCCAGGGCACAGGGTATCCTACAGTCGAGCACACTCGACTGTAGCCGCACCTCGCGAGCGAAGCGATTCGGGGGTAGGCGAGCGAAGTGAGTAGGTGGCGGAGCATTTTGCACACTTCGGGATGCTTTCGTCACTTGCGCGGACTGCGTTCCGCAGTGATCGGTTCACTAGATCATATAGATGAAATACGAGCAATTAATGAAAAAGTTAATTTAGCATCATCACACCTTTAGCGTGCCTAACGGAGTGCACATACGTATGAGCTGTAGGAGAGCCAGGGCACAGGGTATCCTACAGTCATGCACACTCGACTGTAGCCGCGGAAGCGAGCCGAGGGTAGGTGAGCGAAGCAAGCAGGGGGCGGAGCCCCCTTGTTTTTCATGGTACTTAGGCATGATACATGTAAATTCAGAAAGTCTGATATCTTCTAAAAAAAAAAGCCTCTTTACGAGGAAAAAAACATTCCCATGCCCCAAAATTTCTGATATCCAAATTTGTGATGAACGATATTTAATTAAATAATTATGTTGGTACATAAACGATTGCCATAGAAACGATTGGTCGATAATTAAGGATTAGTATACAAATTATTGCCCTTTCTAGAGATATTAAAAATACGAGTGGAGTATCGACGCGGCGAAATAAGTGTGCACAGCTCGGAGTTGGTTTTTGGACTGATCTGCCGAGAGACTCTGCAGCTTTATTGAAAACTATATCATTATCTTAAATTACTTAAAACTATTACAATAAGTAACCTAAACAATCAATACTCAACATCTTATCTTCTATTGGTATAATTTATGCCGCGGCTTATCGCCAGCGTGTAAGATAGATAATCTACTCTGTCCCAGTGCTTATCTATTTCTAGAGTCTTAGGTTCTAGTGGGAAATTTATGTCTAATAACTTATAAGATTAGACAGTCGTCTTCTTACCACCCGCAGATGATTAGACATTCTGGACCTGTTGAAATGTTTACATTTCAATATAATCAGCTTATAATTATAATTGATATTTTATAAAATAAGACTAAACAGATATCTTAATAGAACTTGCTGCGTTTTGCCTAGGTTAAGGGTATCTTACTGTCGAGTGCACTCGACTGTTCCGCTTGTTACTTTTTGAAGTTGTTCAGAATTCGGAACAGGCCTGAATATGTCATATTCTTTAGGTTCAATGACGTTTTTTCCCCTAGTTGGGTAATTTCATCGTCGTTTTGGTGCTCCTCGAAGATCATCTGTGTATTAAATTCGCTTGGCATATTGATCGTGTTAGCTCGTGAAAGAGCTTCAGCAACAATATTTTTTTCCGAGGTGCATGTACAATTTCCGTCGAAAATTGAGAAATGAAGTCTACTTGGTGCAACTGACGTGGCGAAGCTTTTGAAGCTTTTTGGCAAAATGCGTATATAAGCGGCTTATGATCCGTTTAGATGACAAAGTGAAGTCCATCCAGTATGTGCTTGAAGAAAAGGACGGCTGCGAAGGCGGCCAATAGCTCACGATCGTACGTGCTATAGTTTTTTTTATACCGTGTGCCCATTGAAAATGGTCAAAAAGGGTATAATGGTTGTGAAATGTATGTACCTGGCAGAAGGAAACATCAGTATCAACAACCGAGTCGATTGAGCCATGTCCGTCTGTCTGTCCGTCCGTCTATTAGCGTCAATGGATCTCAGAGACTATAAGAGCTAGAGACTTCAAATTAAGTATGTAAGTTCCTGGATACTGGGCGCAGATCAAGTTTGTTTTTAAACTTATATCAAACCACTATATCATATAGCTGCCATGGGAACGATCAGTCCAAAATCAAGTTTTAGTATGAAAATCTATTTTGTTGTTTAAAATTTTTCAACAAAACTGACAGGATATGCATTTGGGATTGTTCTATACATCCTGATACAATTTAGTTGAAATCGGACCACTATATCATATAGCTGCCATAGGAACGATCAGCCCAAAATAAAGTCTTAGTATGAAAAACTTTATTGTTGTATGAAATATCTCGACCAAACTGACAGGATACGCAATTGGGATGGTACTTTAAATCCACTATACCAACTGTTATATGTAGCTATAGCTGTTATAGAAACGATCAGCCCAAATTTTAGTATGAACAACTTTTTTGTTGTTTAAAATATCTCAACCAAACTGACAAGATATGCATTTGGCATGGTCTTGTACATTTTGATCAAATAAGGTTGAAATCGGAACAGTATATCATATAGCTGCCATTGGAACGGTCCGTCGAAAATTAAGATATAGTATGAAATTGTTTGTTGTTTTTTGAGGTATCCCATTCAGTAGAATTAGTCGACAATTTAATGCCGCAACATCAAACCTTCGGCGTGCCTAACGGCTTGCAAATATGTATGGGCTATCGGAAAGCCAGGGCACAGGGTATCCTACAGTCAAGCACATTTCACTGTGGCCGCACCTCCTCGCGAGCAAAGCGAGCCGTGGGTAGGTGAGCGAAGCAAGCAGGAGGCGGAGCCCCCTTGATTTTCATGGTACTTAGGCATGATACAGGCAAATTCAAAAAGTCTGATATCTTCTAAAAAAAAACCTCTTTACGAGGAGAAAATCATTTGCATGCCCCAAAATTTCTGATATCCAATTTTGTGATGAACGATATTGATTTAAATACATAACTTATTCTTAAAAAAAAAAGTTTGACATTCGGCACTGCGCACAATAGTTATTTTTATTAGGTAAGAAGGATTAGGACCTTATTGCGCAATGTGCCGAATGACAAACTTTTTTTTTTCATTTAAAAAATGTAATAATATCGTACAAGCTGGTACATAAAGTCATTTTTAACATATAAATTAAGAAATCGTATTGTGTTTATTTAAAAAAAATACATTTATCTTTATTAAAGGTTGGATTAGAACTGAAACAATTATGTCTTATAACTA
>JAWNMV010000459.1:0-16186 GCA_035043635.1 Drosophila rellima
TTAGTTTTAGTAATTTTGCATTCCATACCATTCGTTCTGTCTCCTTCTGTGTTTGCATCGGAGTCGTGCTGACCTTTGTTTTATAGAGCATCGGTGACAGGTGACCCAGGGCAATATAGGATTGTCTCTGCGCCGCATCTGCCCCACAGCACGCTCCGAGTGTGGCAAAAAGTGAGACAGCCAGCAATTTGCGCTCCTGGGATGCCGTTCCTCAGCCAAGTGAGGAATAGAGCATCTCACAAGTGCTTAAATTTTTGTCCGCTGTTAATATTGTGCGTAGTAAAGTGTTGGTTAGCCTGTGTTAGGATTAGTTTTCTCTCCCCTTTTTTCTTATATGTATTGTGAAAAAAAAAATAGAAGTTTTTTTGTGAGGTAGCTGTTTTAAGATCTATTTATTTATTTATTTTTTTGGTGTTGTCGACAGGATTAAGTGTTATTTATCCGTTTTGTATAATTTATTTATCTATTTGCTAGGTTTGTAAGTATTTAGACAGTATTTATTAATTCGTTTTCTATTCATTTTGCGTTTGAGGGTGATTAGTTTCTGGTGATTATGGCAGACGAAACAAAATGGGAAGCCGAAGCAGCAGCGGGTCATCACGTCCGTCGGGGGGCTTAGCGAGGACTCCGATGAATTTCCGTGGGTTTCCGGAAAGGATGCCTCCGCCAAACGAGGATTTGATGGCGATTACCAGGGAGACGGCAAAACAGGACCAGCTTCAGTCTGATTTGCAATTCCCAAAGAAGACAAAAGATTCCGCTATCAATTCGTCGGTAAATGTCGCGGTGACACAGACACACGAAACGTATCGCACCTCGTTGCTGTCAGGTGTCGGGAATTCCCTCCGGGATGAGATTCGAGCTGGGTTTATGGAAATGATGAAGCTCATAAGCGATGTATATAGACCGCAAACGCGTGGCTCAAGGAGCGAAGCCTCAGGCGCAATACGCCCTGATGAGGGCCCGATCCGCGCACAGGAGCCGTGCCCAAACGAACAGAAATGCCAAGGCGACCGCTACCATTCCATCAGCCAGAATCGGGCAGTCCGGTTTTCGAGCCCGATCCACAAGCGACCAACTGGAGATATCCAAATGGCAGGAGTTCGCGGCTAAACGAGAGGAGAGAGGATGAGAACACGTACAACAATGGTCGAGACCGAACTCACCCGAAGCTGGAGCGATGGAATGTGAAGTTCGACGGCGAAGATTCCATGCACTCGGTCGAGGATTTCATATTTCGGGTCGAGTTCTTGCAGAGGCAATACCAATGCGCTTGGAGGCTAGAGAATGGTATTGGGTGCACGTTCGACACTTGGTCGTACTTCCGTCAGGCGCTGCTTGACCGTTTCAGGGGCTACCAGACGGAGCATGACATGATGCAGGAGCTACTGCAGCGAGAGCAAAATGCCAGAAAGGGGGTGGACGACTACATACATCATATGCGCCAGCTTGCCGCGCGTTTCCAGAAGCCGCTCATGGACCGGGAGCTGGTTAAAATAATCAAACGAGGTTTAAAGGAAAGTGTGGCAAAATATGTATATGCGATGGATGTGATTACCGTGAACGAGCTGGGACAGGAATGCATCGAAGTGGAGAGGTATGCCATTCGGAGGACACGCACCGGGTACACACATCAGACACCATATTCTCAAGGAGCGAAGCCGTCAGACCACGAAGTCAGCCCGAACCGCCACCCGAGGATGTCGAGGAGGCGTCAATGGGGCCGAGATTGGTCTTCTGGAACTGCGGCCAATTTGATCATATTTTCCGAGACTGTCTCGCGAAGGAACGGAAGGTCTTCTGCTACGGATGTGGCAAACCAGACACCTTTTTCCCGCAGTGTGAAGGATGTCCGGGAAACTCCAGGCTCAGCGCGTTGCGAGCGGGACAAGCGCGCTCGGGAACGGCGACCGCGGACAGGAGGGACGGAAAATTCGTCAAGGGGTAGAGCGGAGGCAATGTTCTATCGGCAAACCGGAGGAAAAGGGAAGAAATAAATACTACACTAATAAGGATAATTACAATAGGATAAATAAGGCTACGGATAAGGATAATATTAAGGATGATAACATCGTTAGAGGAAAGCTACTGAAAGGCTTACCATATGAGGAACGTGTCCGGGCATACATGTCGGCCCGGAATAGAATTTTTGGTGAGCGACAGGTGGAGGGGATGACACTGGCAACTCGACGCGTCTTGAAGGCTCGAGCGCGCTTTCGTCGGCGCAGGATGACGATGCGACAGGTTATCGAGGCGGTCCAGCGAGACTGCAACACGGATCCACGTATATTCGCAGATGTGGAAATAGACGGACGAAGGATGAAAGGACTGTTGGACACGGGAGCGTCAGTCAGTTTGCTAGGACAAGGCTGCCGTGAATTGGTCGAAGAGCTGGGATGGCCGGGGCAACCATACGCCTCAATGGTGAGGACAGCGGCAGGGGCCAGTCGTCCAATTTTGGGACGCGTTGTGCTGCCGGTAAAATATAAAATCAGAACGGAAGAAATCATATTTTATATGTGTCCTGACCTGAAGCAGGAGTTGTACCTTGTTATCGACTTCTGGAGGGCGTTTAAAATCGCTCCTGACGTGCTCGGAGCTCCAACCGATAGTGAGGCAAATCCCTAAGTTTCTGAGGCGACGGTTGTAAATACGGACAGAGCGTATTATCGGGACGAAGATGATGTCGAATCTGATCCGGAGATGTGGGACCTGGAAGAGAGGCAGAAGAGTCAGTTGGAAGCCGTAAAACGTGAATTTCTCCAGTTCGAGAAGGACGGTTTAGGCAAGACTCACCTGCTGCAGCATCGGATACAGCTGATTGAAGGAACCGAACCCGTGAAAGACCGACATTACCCTCTGTCGCCAGCTAAGCAGGAGATAGTATTGGCTGAAGTGGATAAAATGCTACAGTTGGGCATTATCGAAGAAAGCGACAGTCCCTGGAGCAACCGAACGACAGAAGTCATGCGTCCTGGGAAAAACAGATTTTGCTTAGATGAGCGGAAGCTAAATAGCGTGACGGTAAAGGATGCTTACCCACTGCCATGCATAGAAGGCATTTTGTCGCGGATCGACGAGACGCACTTTATCTCGAGCGTCGAGCAGTGGAACGCTTGAAAGCAGCACTCACCACGGCTCCAGTGTTAGTACACGCGGACTTCAAGAAGTCATTCTACATCCAGTGTGATGGCTCTCATTTTGGAGTGGGAGCAGTTTTGTTCAAGCTGGACGAGGAGCAGCAGGAGAGGCCGATCGCGTTCTTCTCGGCGAAGTTGAATAAACTCCAAATCAATTATACGGTGACGGAGAAGGAATGCCGCGAAGCTCGCGATCCATTGTATCCGGCCATATGTGGAGATGATGCCGATCACTGTGATCACCGACCATGCCAGCCTACAGTGGCTTATGAGTCTCAAGGACTTAAGCGGCAGACTAGCGAGATGGCCATTGGAGCTGCAGGCTTTTCCATTCCCGATGCGTTATAAGAAGGGCGCCGATAACGTGGTGGCAGACACGTTATCCAGGAGTGTGGAAGAGTTGGAGGTGACACCGGAGGATCTACTCGGTTTCCAGACGCTGGAGTTTGAGTCCGCCGAATACCAGGAAATGGACCAAGAGGCGACGAGCCAGAAGCAGCGATTATCCGACTTGAACGTCCAAAATGGGTTGCTGTTCAAGAGAATGGCTAATGGAGCACTGGAGGAAGAAATGAAGGGGACGGACTGGAAACTGTGGATCCCAGAGTCGCTGACAGCAGGGCTCATCCAGAGGGCGCATGCAGAGGAGACAGCTGCCCATGGAGGCATGGGAAAGACTCTGCACGGAGGCAATTCCACTGGCCCGGCATGGTCATACAAGTCCGCGGTTTTGTGCGGAAATGCGAGATCTGCAAGGAGACGAAGGCACAGAATTACAGGATGCAAGTTGGAATTGGAAAAGAGGTTATTACAGATCGTCCATTCCAGAAAATTGACATTGATTTTCTGGGGAAGCATCCTCGATCCAAACATTGTTGTAAATCACTTTTCCAAGTTCACATTCCTAAAGGGTTGTTATATATTGGTTGTATCATTTGTGTTAGCGCGGGAAAATGTCAAAGGGTGTCGATAAATGTGGCAATCGATAGGGAACCTGTTGTGGGGGTGGCAACTCTAACGAAGGAGTGAGATGGCTGGTGGCTGCTGAGCGAGAAATGAGTGGAAATGACCTTCTGCAATGTCAACGGTTTGTTTTCGAATAGAAATGAGTACCCTTGGTCGAGACGAAACCACAGTGCTACAGCAGAAGGGAGTCTGATTCTATATACGGTCGAGAGCGGAGGTATATCACTCCAAGGCGTCGTAGTGGACATAACCTTGTAGAGAAAAATTAAGATTGAATCACGTTTCGCTAATACATCAGGCAAAAGTGCGCCAAAATCCGGCCGTTGACAAATCAAGTGCCGACGAGCGCGGCAGAAGGCAACTGAATAAATCAACTGCCGACTCAGGAATATTTTTCTTTTGGTTTTCCTGGCCAGCCACAACCGTAGGCTATCATGCCTAGCCGTTAGGAAAAGCGTTCGTCGCCATCCAGAGTGAGTCTGTTCCATTTGCCCCGCCACAAGTCCGTGGCCGGAAAGCACTCCAAACCTCGAAGCCCCTACGCCTGACCATACGAGCAATAAGAAATTAACACTTAATAATATATATCTTTATTAAGAAAAACAAAAATGACTAAAAGCGAAAACACCAGAATTAAAATTAAAAATACAAAACTTAAAAAAATCAAATTAAAAATTGAAAATCCTACAAAAAATATATAATTTAAATTTAAAAGTAGCAATTTTAATGTAAATATTTAATTAAAATAAATAATTATAAAAAAATTAAATCGTAACATAAAAATGTAAAGAAAATTAAAATAAACAAAAGGAAATTAAATGTTATTAGACAGACTACAGTTTAGGAACAGTACTTACCTACAAAACAGCTCTTTTAGGCAGGCAAGGTAGCTTTAACATTTACACACAAACACGTACGTATTTACAATTAGCAAACGAAATAAACTCACTATATATATATATGTACATTTATTAAATATTCTTCCCACGGCGTCGCCGTAAACAGAAGGTGCACCTTGCTGCACCTGACTTGATACACAGTTGTGATGTTCCGGTGTTCCTCAGCTGTCTTCTTGTTAAACCTTTTCTGTTAAATTGTACCTGCAAAACCCAATGTTAAAATAAGTATAAATATTGTTAAAAATTAGAAATTTAAAACGAATTATACTCACCAGAAGTTGATATGATGTCCGACTAACTTTTCGTGAAAGGGGGGGCGTCTTTGTTTTGTAGCTAGAGAAGATATTTTCAGCCACAGATCAGCTGACGAAGGTATCGATAGAATATCGATAATTGTTTGGACTGCGGGCCAGGGTTGGTACCCACTCCCTGAGTGTTCCGATTAATGAGCTACCCGCTCAGAGTATAAAAATGCCTTTAAGAGAAGCTTAAAGTAAAAGAAAAATTTTTCAGTTTTCAGACCAATTTCCTCATAAAAGCAACTGAGATTTGGACCGAAACCAATTTAGTATAAGAATTTATATATTTCTTTTTAAGTATACACAAATAAATACGATGGTTATCAACATTTTATTTTTCGGTGCTGGTTGACCATAAAATAAAAAAATTTTGTATTTTTGTTTATTAATATAAATGGATATCTTATGTTATATAAAAAAGATAGATGCACGCGCTGGCTTGCGTGCCAATATTTCCATTGCTTATTCTCTCCTTTTTTTTATCTAAATCAGTTCTGCATATTCAAAATGTAAGAAAACCACAGTTGGCGGAACGGTCTTACCACTATTTTTTCGTTTTGCATTGGCAACACTGTATCTCTGCACGCCGAAAAATATTAAGCACCTTACTCGGCACAGAGTAAGATTTTGCCAATCTAGGGGGACTTAATTCAGTAGCGGTCGTATTATCGACCATCGACTTTCGACTTGAAATTTGGACTGAATGCTCAACTACCGCCAAAGAAGTTTTTTAACTAAAATTTACAGTGGGCATGGCACATAAAAGGGCGTAAAATGCGGAAAAACCAGAAATTTCATGTTTATTACAAAAAAAAATTACAATTCAAAAATAACAAATTTTGTTTTCAAAAAAGTATCAGATTAGTATTTTTGTTTTAATTTTAGCCAACTAAAAAATATTTATTTAAAATAATAAAAACAAAAAGTTTTTTTTTATCAAAATTGATTACTTTTGTGATATGCTCATGCTTTTGATTGTAACTTCAAAATTTCTGGCCGGAAAATTTAATAACTGGTTTTGTTTTAAAAATAATTTTTTTTTTTTCAAAGAAAAAAGCGATTTTTATATTTTTCACTATTTTTTTAAATTAAAAAAAAAACAAATCAAACTTAAAAAAAAAACAAATTGACGAAATAACTTTTTGCAAATTTTCGCAGATCTTTACTTTTTCTTTGCTGTGTTTTTGAACAACAATCACAAAATGATTTTAGAGTTCTTCTGCTGTTGTTTCAGGTTGAAGGAGTGATATCAATCTTATAATTAACGTGTTTTATTGTTCCCTGAAGCCATTTGGCATTATTGGTCATAAATCTGGATTTATCTGTCCTAGATTCAACTTAAATTCATTGCACATTTTTAGTTTAGTACAACTTCATCTTTTTATGATCAATATCATTGCCAAAATTATCGCTGCGTGCTCTAGAAGTGAGTTAAGCTTAACGGTTCTTACGTTGCTTGACCAAAGCTCGAAAAACTCTGCGCGTGTTATTGCACTCATTGCTAAATTGAAGGCCTTTGGGGCAAAATATTATTGCTGATCCTGATTCAGAATGATTTTCTGCAAACGGTGTATGTTCCGGTTGATTTGAATATGATTGAATATTGTTAGTTTTTTTTCCACCAAAAATAGAATATTGATGAAAATTTACTTAATTTTTGTCACTTATTTGCAACAAATAATAAAAATTTTATAGCGCTAAAAATCAAAAATGATATAAGAATGATGGAAAAAATAAATTTGACTACTCACAGTGACCACACGATCAAATTCAACAGACTAAACTTTGAAGCAATCGAAGCAGTAGAACGCTTAAAAGCAGCACTCACCACGGCTCCAGTGTTAGTACACGCGGACTTCAAGAAGCCATTCTACATCCAGTGTGATGCCTCTCATTTTGGGGTGGGAGCCGTTTTGTTCCAGCTGGACGAGGAGCAGCAGGAGAGGCCGATCGCATTCTTCTCGGCGAAGTTGAATAAGCACCAAATCAATTACACGGTGACAGAGAAGTAATGCTTGGCCGCGAAGCTCGCTATCCATCGTTTCCGGCCATATGTGGAGATGATGCCGTTCAATGTGATCACCGACCATGCCAGCCTACAGTGGCTTATGAGTCTCAAGGACTTAAGTGGCAGACTAGCGAGATGGTCATTGGAGCTGCAGGCTTTTCCAAAAAAAAAAAAAAAAAAGAAGGGCGCCGATAACGTGGTGGCAGACACGTTATCCAGGAGTGTGGAAGAGGTGAAGGTGACACCGGAGGATCTGCTCGGTTTCCAGACGCAGGAGTTTGAGTCCGCCGAATACCAGGAGTAGATCCAAGAGGCGACGAGCCAGAAGCAGCGATTACCCGACTTGAAGGTCCAGAATGGGATGCTGTTCAAGAGAATGGCTAATGCAGCACTGGAGGAAGAAATGGAGGGGACGGACTGGAAACTGTGGATCCCAGAGTCGCTGGCAGCAGGGCTCATCCAGAGGGCGCATACAGAGGAGACAGCTGCCCATGGAGGCATGGGAAAGACTCTGCACGTGCTACGGAGGCAATTCTACTGGCCCGGCATGGTCATACATGCGGAAATGCGAGAACTGCAAGGAGACGAAGGCACAGAATTACAGGATGCAAGTTGGAATTGGAAAGAGGTAGTTAGAGATCGTCCATTCCAGAAAATTTACATTGATTTTCTGGGGAAGTATCCTCGATCCAAACGTGGACACGCCTGGATATTCATTGTGACGTCAACTTCTTAATACACGAAGTTTTTTTCAAATTTGGCGTGCCTGAGGTGATACACTCGGATAACGGACGGCAGTTTATCTCCAAAACCTTTGAGGCGATGATCAAGGCGTTTGGGATAACACATTTGCGCTCGCCCGTGTACTCACCCCAGAGCAACGCCTCCGAGCGAGTAAACCGATCCGTGCTATCGGCAATAAGGACGTATTTAGAACAGGATCACAGAGAATGGGACGCATACTTACCCGAAGTGGAAGTTTGAATCCGGAATGCGGTACATACGGCCACGGGAGTGACCCCGTTCTTTGCCGTGTTTGGCCAACACATGTATCTGAACGGAGCCTCCTATAAACTGGCCAGGAAGCTAAGATCGCTTTCCGACCATGACATCTCAGATCTGGACGCAAAGGACAGATTAGCCGTAATCCGAGGACAGGTGAAGGAGCATCTACACTTCGCTTATGAGCGAAGTCGGCAGCTTTATGATCAACGCGCACGGCAGTTCCACCTGGAGCCGGGACAGGAGGTCTGGAGACGCAATTTTGCACAAAGCAAGTTCGGCAAGACATTCAACGCGAAGTTGGCTAGGAAATTTCTGAAGGGCCGCGTCGTCCGAGCAGTGGGCACCAACGCATACGAGCTGGTGGATCTGCAAAGAGCACTAGGAGTATTTCATACCAAAGATCTGCGTTCATAGTGGGGACTTGCTTACCTTCGGTGGGCGTTGGTGGTGTCAGTTCCGATGTTTCCATCTGCTTGTGGATCAGGTATTAGTCGTGGGTGTGGCCTACGTTGGGCGCTGTTCAGAATGCCGGCTGATCACAAACGATCTAGGGGGGGGGGGTGTTCTTATATATTGGTTGTATCGTTTGTGTCAGCGCGGACAAAAGTCAAAAGGGTGTCGATAAATGTGGTAATCGATAGGGAACCTGTTGTTGTGGGTGGCAACTCCAACGAAGGAGTGAGCTGGCTGGTGGCTGCTGAGTGAGACGAATATATGTAGTGTGCCCCTCATGCCCCTGACCCGCACTCGAGAAATGAGTGGAAATGCCTTTCTGCAATTGCAACGGTTTGTTTTCGGATAGAAATGAGCAATTTAGGTCGAGACGAAACCACGTTGCTGCTGCAGAAAGGAGTCTAATTCTATATACGGTCGAGAGCGGATGTATATCACTCCAAGGCGTCGTAGTGGACATAACCTTGTAGAAAAAAAAAACTAAGATTAAACCACGTTCGCTAATTCATCATTCAAAAGTGCGCCAAAACCCAACGGTTGACCAATCAGGTGCCGGCGAGCACGGCAACCTAATTAATTAGCTGCCGACTCAGGAGTTTGGGTTTTTCCTGGCCAGCCACACCCGGAGGCTATCATCCTTACTGGACCATTAACCACTACTGCCAGCCCGAACGAGCAAACGCCCAGGCCCGGATAGTTGTTTACTTTGGGCAGAGAATCCCCTTCCTGTGTTTTTTGCTTTGCGATCGGCCACCGTCAGCAGGAAAAGCGTTCATCCAGAGTGAGTCTGTTCCATTGCCCCGCCACAAGTCCGTGGCCGGAAAGCACTCCGAACCCCGAAGCCCCTACGCCAGACCATACGGGCAAATAAGAAATTCGAAATTAATAATAAATATCTTTATTAAGAAAAAAGAAAAGCGAACGCTGACTAAAAGCGAAATTAAAAATAAAAATACAAAACTTAAAAAAATCCAATTAAAAATTAAAACTCCTACAAAAAAAAAAAGAATATATATCAAATAAACTTAAAGTTAACAATTTTGATATAAATAATTATTAAATTAAATAATGATAAAAAAATAATTTAAATCGTAAAATTAAAGAAAGTTAAAATAAACAAAAGGAGATAAAATGTTAATAGAAAGACTACAGTTTAGGAACAAGTACACGACCAAATTTACAAAAAAATAGAAAAATGCATACAAAGTATTAATACATATATATATATCTATATGTAAACATAAAACACAAGAACCATAAATTAGGTTCACTTCGCCCCTTACCTACAAAAGAGCTCTTTTAGGCAGGCAAGGTAGCTTAAACATTTACACACAAACACATACGAATTAACAATTATTAAACGATCCATACTCACTATACATATATACATACATATACATATATGTACATTTAATAAATATTTTTCCCACGGCGTCTCCGTAAACAGCTGTTGCGCCTTGCTGCACCTGACTTGATACACAGTTGTGTTGTTCCGGTTTCCTCACCTGTCTTCTTCTAAATCCTTTTCTGTTAAATTGTACCTGCAAAACCCAATGTTAAAATAAGTATAAATATTGTTAAAAATTAGAAATTTAAAACGAATTATACTCACCAGAAGTTGATATGATGTCCGGCTAACTTTTCGTGAAAGGGGGGGCGTCTTTGTTTTGTAGCTAGAGAAGATATTTTCAGCCAGAGATCAGCTGACGAAGGTATCGATAGAATATCGATAATTGTTTGGACTGCGGGCCAGGGTTGGTACCCACTCCCTGAGTGTTCCGATTAATGAGCTACCCGCTCAGAGTATAAAAATGCCTTTAAGAGAAGCTTAAAGTAAAAGAAAAATTTTTCAGTTTTCAGACCAATTTCCTCATAAAAGCAACTGAGATTTGGACCGAAACCAATTTAGTATAAGAATTAATATATTTCTTTATAAGTATTCACAAATAAATACGATGGTTATCAACATTTTATTTTTCGGTACTGGTTGACCATAAAATAAAAAAATTTTGTATTTTTGTTTATTAATATAAATGGATATCTTATGTTATATAAAAAAGATAGATGCACGCGCTGGCTTGCGTGCCAATATTTCCATTGCTTATTCTCTCCTTTTTTTTATCTAAATCAGTTCTGCATATTCAAAATGTAAGAAAACCACAGTTGGCGGAACGGTCTTACCACTATTTTTTCGTTTTGCATTGGCAACACTGTATCTCTGCACGCCGAAAAATATTAAGCACCTTACTCGGCACAGAGTAAGATTTTGCCAATCTAGGGGGACTTAATTCAGTAGCGGTCGTATTATCGACCATCGACTTTCGACTTGAAATTTGGACTGAATGCTCAACTACCGCCAAAGAAGTTTTTTAACTAAAATTTACAGTGGGCATGGCACATAAAAGGGCGTAAAATGCGGAAAAACCAGAAATTTCATGTTTTTTACAAATAAAATTTCAATTCAAAAATAACAAATTTTTTTTTCAAAAAAGTATCAGATTAGTATTTTTTGTTTTAATTTTAGCCAACTAAAAAATATTTTTTTAAAATAATAAAAACAAAAAGTTTTTTTTTATCAAAATTGATTACTTTTGTGATATGCTCATGCTTTTGATTGTAACTTCAAAATTTCTGGCCGGAAAATTTAAAAACTGGTTTTGTTTTAAAAATAATTTTTTTTTTTAAAGAAAAAAGCGATTTTCATATTTTTCACTATTTTTTTAAATTAAAAAAAAAAACAAATCAAAGTTAAAAAAAAAAACAAATTGACGAAATAACTTTTTGCAAATTTTCGCAGATCTTTACTTTTTCTTTGATGTGTTTTTGAACAACAATCACAAAATGATTTTAGAGTTCTTCTGCTATTGTTTCAGGTTGAAGGAGTGATATCAATCTTATAATTAACGTGTTTTATTGTTCCCTGAAGCCATTTGGCATTATTGGTCATAAATCTGGATTTATCTGTCCTAGATTCAACTTAAATTCATTGCACATTTTTAGTTTAGTACAACTTTAACTTTTTATGATCAATATCATTGCCAAAAATCATCGCTGCGTGCTCTAGAAGTGAGTTAAGCTTAACGGTTCTTACGTTGCTTGACCAAACCTCGAAAAACTCTGCGCGTGTTATTACACTCATTGCTAAATTGAAGGCCTTTGGGGCAAAATTTTATTGCTGATCCTGATTCAGAATGATTTTCTGCAAACGGTGTATGTTCCGGTTGATTTGAATATGATTGAATATTGTTAGTTTTTTTCCACCAAAAATAGAATATTGATGAAAATTTACTTACTTTTTGTCACTTATTTGCAACAAATAATAAAAATTTTATAGCGCTAAAAATCAAAAATGATATAAGAATGATGGAAAAAATAAATTTGACTACTCACAGTGACCACACGATCAAATTCAACAGACTAAACTTTGAAGCAATCGAAGCAGTAGAATGCTTAAAAGCAGCACTCACCACGGCTCCAGTGTTAGTATACGCGGACTTCAAGAAGCCATTCTACATCCAGCGTGATGCCTCTCATTTTGGGGTGGGAGCCGTTTTGTTCCAGCTGGACGAGGAGCAGCAGGAGAGGCCGATCGCATTCTTCTCGGCGAAGTTGAATAAGCACCAAATCAATTACACGGTGACAGAGAAGGAATTCTTGGCCGCGAAGCTCGCTATCCATCGTTTCCGGCCATATGTGGAGATGATGCCGTTCACTGTGATCACCGACCATGCCAGCCTACAGTGCCTTATGAGTCTCAAGGACTTAAGTGGCAGACTAGCGAGATGGTCATTGGAGCTGCAGGCTTTTCCATTCTCGATGCGCTATAAGAAGGGCGCCGATAACGTGGTGGCAGACACGTTATCCAGGAGTGTGGAAGAGGTGAAGGTGACACCGGAGGATCTGCTCGGTTTCCAGACGCAGGAGTTTGAGTCCGCCGAATACCAGGAGTTGATTCAAGAGGCGACGAGCCAGAAGCAGCGATTACCCGACTTGAAGGTCCAGAATGGGATGCTGTTCAAGAGAATTGCTAATGCAGCACTGGAGGAAGAAATGGAGGGGACGGACTGGAAACTGTGGATCCCAGAGTCGCTGGCAGCAGGGCTCATCCAGAGGGCGCATACAGAGGAGACAGCTGCCCATGGAGGCATGGGAAAGACTCTGCACGTGCTACGGAGGCAATTCTACTGGCCCGGCATGGTCATACAAGTCCGCGATTTTGTGCGGAAATGCGAGAACTGCAAGGAGACGAAGGCACAGAATTACAGGATGCAAGTTGGAATTGGAAAGAGGTAGTTAGAGATCGTCCATTCCAGAAAATGTACATTGATTTTCTGGGGAAGTATCCTCGATCCAAACGTGGACACGCTTGGATATTCATTGTGACGTCAACTTCTTAATACACGAAGTTTTTTTCAAATTTGGCGTGCCTGAGGTGATACACTCGGATAACGGACGGCAGTTTATCTCCAAATCCTTTGAGGCGATGATAAAGGCGTTTGGGATAACAAATTTGCGCTCGCCCGTGTACTCACCCCAGAGCAACGCCGCCGAGCGAGTAAACCGATCCGTGCTATCGGCAATAAGGACGTATTTAGAACAGGATCACAGAGAATGGGACGCATACTTACCCGAAGTGGAAGTTTGAATCCGGAATACGGTACATACGGCCACGGGAGTGACCCCGTTCTTTGCCGTGTTTGGCCAACACATGTATCTGAACGGAGCCTCCTATAAACTGGCCAGGAAACTAAGATCGCTTTCCGACCATGACATCTCAGATCTGGACGCAAAGGACAGATTAGCCGTAATCCGAGGACAGGTGAAGGAGCATCTACACTTCGCTTATGAGCGAAGTCGGCAGCGTTATGATCAACGCGCACGGCAGTTCCACCTGGAGCCGGGACAGGAGGTCTGGAGACGCAATTTTGCACAAAGCAAGTTCGGCAAGACATTCAACGCGAAGTTGGCTAGGAAATTTCTGAAGGGCCGCGTCGTCCGAGCAGTGGGCACCAACGCATACGAGCTGGTGGATCTGCAAAGAGCACTAGGAGTATTTCATACCAAAGATCTGCGTTCATAGTGGGGACTTGCTTACCTTCGGTGGGCGTTGGTGGTGTCAGTTCCGATGTTTCCATCTGCTTGTGGATCAGGTATTAGTCGTGGGTGTGGCCTACGTTGGGCGCTGTTCAGAATGTCGGCTGATCACAAACGATCTAGGGGGGGGGGGGGGGTGTTCTTATATATTGGTTATATCGTTTGTGTCAGCGCGGACAAAAGTCAAAAGGGTGTCGATAAATGTGGCAATCAATAGGGAACCTGTTGTTGTGGGTGGCAACTCCAACGAAGGAGTGAGATGGCTGGTGGCTGCTGAGTGAGACGAATATATGTAGTGTGCCCCTCATGCCCCTGACCCGCACTAGAGAAATGAGTGGAAATGCCCTTCTGCAATTGCAACGGTTTGTTTTCGGATAGAAATGAGCAATTTAGGTCGAGACGAAACCACGTTGCTGCTGCAGAAAGGAGTCTAATTCTGTATACGGTCGAGAGCGGATGTATATCACTCCAAGGCGTCGTAGTGGACATAACCTTGTAGAAAAAAAAAACTAAGATTAAACCACGTTCGCTAATTCATCATTCAAAAGTGCGCCAAAACCTAACGGTTGACCAATCAGGTGCCGGCGAGCACGGCAACCAAATTAATCAGCTGCCGACTCAGGAGTATTTTTCTTTTGGGTTTTTCCTGGCCAGCCACACCCGGAGGCTATCATCCTTACTGGGCCATTAACCACTACTGCCAGCCCGAACGAGCAAACGCCCAGGCCCGGATAGTTGTTTACTTTGGGCAGAGAAGTCCCCTTCCTGTTTTTTTTGCTTTGCGATCGGCCACCGTCAGCAGGAAAAGCGTTCATCCAGAGTGAGTCTGTTCCATTGCCCCGCCACAAGTCCGTGGCCGGAAAGCACTCCGAACCCCGAAGCCCCTACGCCAGACCATACGGGCAAATAAGAAATTCGAAATTAATAATAAATATCTTTATTAAGAAAAGAAAAGCGAACGCTGACTAAAAGCGAAATTAAAAATAAAAATACAAAACTTAAAAAAATCAAATTAAAAATCCTACAAAAAAAAAGAATATATATCATTTAAACTTAAAGTTAACAATTTTGATATAAATAATTATTAAATTAAATAATGATAAAAAAATAATTTAAATCGTAAAATTAAAGAAAGTTAAAATAAACAAAAGGAGATAAAATGTTAATAGAAAGACTACAGTTTAGGAACAAGTACACGATCAAATTTACAAAAAAAATAGAAAAATGCATACAAAGTATTAAATACATATATATATATCTATATGTAAACATAAAACACAAGAACCATAAATTAGGTTCACTTCGCCCCTTACCTACAAAAGAGCTCTTTTAGGCAGGCAAGGTAGCTTTAACATTTACACACAAACACATACGAATTAACAATTATTAAACGATCCATACTCACTATACATATATACATACATATACATATATGTACATTTAATAAATATTTTTCCCACGGCGTCTCCGTAAACAGCAGTTGCGCCTTGCTGCACCTGACTTGATACACAGTTGTGTTGTTCCGGTGTTCCTCAGCGGTCTTCTTGTTAATCCTTTTCTGTTAAATTGTACCTGCAAAACCCAATGTTAAAATAAGTATAAATATTGTTAAATATTAGAAATTTAAAACGAATTATACTCACCAGAAGTTGATATGATGTCCGGCTAACTTTTCGTGAAAGGGGGGTCTTTGTTTTGGTTTTGTAGCTAGAGAAGATATTTTCAGCCAGAGATCAGCTGACGAAGGTATCGATAGAATATCGATAATTGTTTGGACTGCGGGCCAGGGCTGGTACCCACTCCCTGAGTGTTCCGATTAATGAGCTACCCGCTCAGAGTATAAAAATGCCTTTAAGAAAAGCTTAAAGTAAAAGAAAAATTTTTCAGTTTTCAGACCAATTTCCTCATAAAAGCAACTGAGATTTGGACCGAAACCAATTTAGTGTAAGAATTTATATATTTTTTTATAAGTATACACAAATAAATACGATGGTTATCAACATTTTATTTTTCGGTACTGGTTGACCATAAAATAAAAAAATTTTGTATTTTTGTTTATTAATATAAATGGATATCTTATGTTATATAAAAAAGATAGATGCACGCGCTGGCTTGCGTGCCAATATTTCCATTGCTTATTCTCTCCTTTTTTTTATCTAAATCAGTTCTGCATATTCAAAATGTAAGAAAACCACAGTTGGCGGAACGGTCTTACCACTATTTTTTCGTTTTGCATTGGCAACACTGTATCTCTGCACGCCGACAGAAAAATATTAAGCACCTTACTCGGCACAGAGTAAGATTTTGCCAATCTAGGGGGAC
>JAWNMV010000460.1:0-32637 GCA_035043635.1 Drosophila rellima
TGCTTATACATAGCAGCTCACAACGCTCTGTGATTGGCCGGCTGCAAAGGGAGTTAACTATCGCTTATACATAGCAGCTCACAACGCTCTGTGATTGGCCGGCTGCAAAGGGAGTTAACTATCGCTTATACATAGCAGCTCACAACGCTCTGTGATTGGCCGGCTGCAAAGGGAGTTAACTATCGCTTATACATAGCAGCTCACAACGCTCTGTGATTGGCCGGCTGCAAAGGGAGTTAACTATCGCTTATACATAGCAGCTCACAACGCTCTGTGATTGGCCGGCTGCAAAGGGAGTTAACTATCGCTTATACATAGCAGCTCACAACGCTCTGTGATTGGCCGGCTGCAAAGGGAGTTAACTATCGCTTATACATAGCAGCTCACAACGCTCTGTGATTGGCCGGCTGCAAAGGGAGTTAACTATCGCTTATACATAGCAGCTCACAACGCTCTGTGATTGGCCGGCTGCAAAGGGAGTTAACTATCGCTTATACATAGCAGCTCACAACGCTCTGTGATTGGCCGGCTGCAAAGGGAGTTAACTATCGCTTATACATAGCAGCTCACAACGCTCTGTGATTGGCCGGCTGCAAAGGGAGTTAACTATCGCTTATACATAGCAGCTCACAACGCTCTGTGATTGGCCAGCTGCAAAGGGAGTTAACTATCGCTTACACATAGCAGCTCACAACGCTCTGTGATTGGTCAGCTGCAAAGGGAGTTAACTATCGCTTATACATAGCAGCTCACAACGCTCTGTGATTGGCCGGCTGCAAAGGGAGTTAACTATCGCTTATACATAGCAGCTCACAACGCTCTGTGATTGGCCGGCTGCAAAGGGAGTTAACTATCGCTTATACATAGCAGCTCACAACGCTCTGTGATTGGCCGGCTGCAAAGGGAGTTAACTATCGCTTATACATAGCAGCTCACAACGCTCTGTGATTGGCCAGCTGCAAAGGGAGTTAACTATCGCTTATACATAGCAGCTCACAACGCTCTGTGATTGGCCAGCTGCAAAGGGAGTTAACTATCGCTTATACATAGCAGCTCACAACGCTCTGTGATTGGCCGGCTGCAAAGGGAGTTAACTATCGCTTATACATAGCAGCTCACAACGCTCTGTGATTGGCCGGCTGCAAAGGGAGTTAACTATCGCTTATACATAGCAGCTCACAACGCTCTGTGATTGGCCGGCTGCAAAGGGAGTTAACTATCGCTTATACATAGCAGCTCACAACGCTCTGTGATTGGCCGGCTGCAAAGGGAGTTAACTATCGCTTATACATAGCAGCTCACAACGCTCTGTGATTGGCCGGCTGCAAAGGGAGTTAACTATCGCTTATACATAGCAGCTCACAACGCTCTGTGATTGGCCGGCTGCAAAGGGAGTTAACTATCGCTTATACATAGCAGCTCACAACGCTCTGTGATTGGCCGGCTGCAAAGGGAGTTAACTATCGCTTATACATAGCAGCTCACAACGCTCTGTGATTGGCCGGCTGCAAAGGGAGTTAACTATCGCTTATACATAGCAGCTCACAACGCTCTGTGATTGGCCGGCTGCAAAGGGAGTTAACTATCGCTTATACATAGCAGCTCACAACGCTCTGTGATTGGCCGGCTGCAAAGGGAGTTAACTATCGCTTATACATAGCAGCTCACAACGCTCTGTGATTGGCCGGCTGCAAAGGGAGTTAACTATCGCTTATACATAGCAGCTCACAACGCTCTGTGATTGGCCAGCTGCAAAGGGAGTTAACTATCGCTTATACATAGCAGCTCACAACGCTCTGTGATTGGCCAGCTGCAAAGGGAGTTAACTATCGCTTATACATAGCAGCTCACAACGCTCTGTGATTGGCCGGCTGCAAAGGGAGTTAACTATCGCTTATACATAGCAGCTCACAACGCTCTGTGATTGGCCAGCTGCAAAGGGAGTTAACTATCGCTTATACATAGCAGCTCACAACGCTCTGTGATTGGCCAGCTGCAAAGGGAGTTAACTATCGCTTATACATAGCAGCTCACAACGCTCTGTGATTGGCCGGCTGCAAAGGGAGTTAACTATCGCTTATACATAGCAGCTCACAACGCTCTGTGATTGGCCGGCTGCAAAGGGAGTTAACTATCGCTTATACATAGCAGCTCACAACGCTCTGTGATTGGCCGGCTGCAAAGGGAGTTAACTATCGCTTATACATAGCAGCTCACAACGCTCTGTGATTGGCCGGCTGCAAAGGGAGTTAACTATCGCTTATACATAGCAGCTCACAACGCTCTGTGATTGGCCCTCTGGAAAGGGAGCTATCTATTGCTTATACATAGCATCTCACAACTCTCTGTGATTGGCCTGCTGCAAAGGGAGTTAACTATCGCTTATACATAGCAGCTCACAACGCTCTGTGATTGGCCGGCTGCAAAGGGAGTTAACTATCGCTTATACATAGCAGCTCAAAACGCTCTGTGATTGGCCAGCCGCAAAAGGAGTTAACTATCGCTTATACATAGCAGCTCACAACGCTCTGTGATTGGCCGGCTGAAAAGTGAGTTAACTATCGCTTAAACATAGCAGCTGCACAACGCTCTGTGATTGGCCGGCTGCAAAGTGAGTTAACTATCGCTTATACATAGCAGCTCACAACGCTCTGTGATTGGCCGGCTGCAAAGGGAGTTAACTATCGCTTATACATAGCAGCTCACAACGCTCTGTGATTGGCCGGCTGCAAAGGGAGTTAACTATCGCTTATACATAGCAGCTCACAACGCTCTGTGATTGGCCAGCTGCAAAGGGAGTTAACTATCGCTTACATAGCATGGCCTGCAAAGGGAGTTAACTATCGCTTATACATAGCAGCTCACAACGCTCTGTGATTGGCCGGCTGCAAAGGGAGTTAACTATCGCTTATACATAGCAGCTCACAACGCTCTGTGATTGGCCGGCTGCAAAGGGAGTTAACTATCGCTTATACATAGCAGCTCACAACGCTCTGTGATTGGCCGGCTGCAAAGGGAGTTAACTATCGCTTATACATAGCAGCTCACAACGCTCTGTGATTGGCCAGCTGCAAAGGGAGTTAACTATCGCTTATACATAGCAGCTCACAACGCTCTGTGATTGGCCGGCTGCAAAGGGAGTTAACTATCGCTTATACATAGCAGCTCACAACGCTCTGTGATTGGCCGGCTGCAAAGGGAGTTAACTATCGCTTATACATAGCAGCTCACAACGCTCTGTGATTGGCCGGCTGCAAAGGGAGTTAACTATCGCTTATACATAGCAGCTCACAACGCTCTGTGATTGGCCAGCTGCAAAGGGAGTTAACTATCGCTTATACATAGCAGCTCACA
Source organism: Drosophila rellima (assembly GCA_035043635.1). Taxonomy (NCBI): domain Eukaryota; kingdom Metazoa; phylum Arthropoda; class Insecta; order Diptera; family Drosophilidae; genus Drosophila; species Drosophila rellima. Next base: position 3,355 of record JAWNMV010000460.1, read on the forward strand.
ACGCTCTGTGATTGGCCAGCTGCAAAGGGAGTTAACTATCGCTTATACATAGCAGCTCACAACGCTCTGTGATTGGCCGGCTGCAAAGGGAGTTAACTATCGCTTATACATAGCAGCTCAACGCTCTGTGATTGGCCGGCTGCAAAGGGAGTTAACTATCGCTTATACATAGCAGCTCACAACGCTCTGTGATTGGCCAGCTGCAAAGGGAGTTAACTATCGCTTATACATAGCAGCTCACAACGCTCTGTGATTGGCCGGCTGCAAAGGGAGTTAACTATCGCTTATACATAGCAGCTCACAACGCTCTGTGATTGGCCGGCTGCAAAGGGAGTTAACTATCGCTTATACATAGCAGCTCACAACGCTCTGTGATTGGCCGGCTGCAAAGGGAGTTAACTATCGCTTATACATAGCAGCTCACAACGCTCTGTGATTGGCCGGCTGCAAAGGGAGTTAACTATCGCTTATACATAGCAGCTCACAACGCTCTGTGATTGGCCGGCTGCAAAGGGAGTTAACTATCGCTTATACATAGCAGCTCACAACGCTCTGTGATTGGCCGGCTGCAAAGGGAGTTAACTATCGCTTATACATAGCAGCTCACAACGCTCTGTGATTGGCCGGCTGCAAAGGGAGTTAACTATCGCTTATACATAGCAGCTCACAACGCTCTGTGATTGGCCGGCTGCAAAGGGAGTTAACTATCGCTTATACATAGCAGCTCACAACGCTCTGTGATTGGCCGGCTGCAAAGGGAGTTAACTATCGCTTATACATAGCAGCTCACAACGCTCTGTGATTGGCCGGCTGCAAAGGGAGTTAACTATCGCTTATACATAGCAGCTCACAACGCTCTGTGATTGGCCAGCTGCAAAGGGAGTTAACTATCGCTTATACATAGCAGCTCACAACGCTCTGTGATTGGCCAGCTGCAAAGGGAGTTAACTATCGCTTATACATAGCAGCTCACAACGCTCTGTGATTGGCCGGCTGCAAAGGGAGTTAACTATCGCTTATACATAGCAGCTCACAACGCTCTGTGATTGGCCGGCTGCAAAGGGAGTTAACTATCGCTTATACATAGCAGCTCACAACGCTCTGTGATTGGCCGGCTGCAAAGGGAGTTAACTATCGCTTATACATAGCAGCTCACAACGCTCTGTGATTGGCCGGCTGCAAAGGGAGTTAACTATCGCTTATACATAGCAGCTCACAACGCTCTGTGATTGGCCGGCTGCAAAGGGAGTTAACTATCGCTTATACATAGCAGCTCACAACGCTCTGTGATTGGCCGGCTGCAAAGGGAGTTAACTATCGCTTATACATAGCAGCTCACAACGCTCTGTGATTGGCCGGCTGCAAAGGGAGTTAACTATCGCTTATACATAGCAGCTCACAACGCTCTGTGATTGCTCATGCTCAAACGCTCTGTGATTGGCCGGCTGCAAAGGGAGTTAACTATCGCTTATACATAGCAGCTCACAACGCTCTGTGATTGGCCGGCTGCAAAGGGAGTTAACTATCGCTTATACATAGCAGCTCACAACGCTCTGTGATTGGCCGGCTGCAAAGGGAGTTAACTATCGCTTATACATAGCAGCTCACAACGCTCTGTGATTGGCCAGCTGCAAAGGGAGTTAACTATCGCTTATACATAGCAGCTCACAACGCTCTGTGATTGGCCGGCTGCAAAGGGAGTTAACTATCGCTTATACATAGCAGCTCACAACGCTCTGTGATTGGCCGGCTGCAAAGGGAGTTAACTATCGCTTATACATAGCAGCTCACAACGCTCTGTGATTGGCCGGCTGCAAAGGGAGTTAACTATCGCTTATACATAGCAGCTCACAACGCTCTGTGATTGGCCGGCTGCAAAGGGAGTTAACTATCGCTTATACATAGCAGCTCACAACGCTCTGTGATTGGCCGGCTGCAAAGGGAGTTAACTATCGCTTATACATAGCAGCTCACAACGCTCTGTGATTGGCCGGCTGCAAAGGGAGTTAACTATCGCTTATACATAGCAGCTCACAACGCTCTGTGATTGGCCGCTGCAAGGGAAGCCGCTGCAAAGGGAGTTAACTATCGCTTATACATAGCAGCTCACAACGCTCTGTGATTGGCCGGCTGCAAAGGGAGTTAACTATCGCTTATACATAGCAGCTCACAACGCTCTGTGATTGGCCGGCTGCAAAGGGAGTTAACTATCGCTTATACATAGCAGCTCACAACGCTCTGTGATTGGCCGGCTGCAAAGGGAGTTAACTATCGCTTATACATAGCAGCTCACAACGCTCTGTGATTGGCCGGCTGCAAAGGGAGTTAACTATCGCTTATACATAGCAGCTCACAACGCTCTGTGATTGGCCGGCTGCAAAGGGAGTTAACTATCGCTTATACATAGCAGCTCACAACGCTCTGTGATTGGCCGGCTGCAAAGGGAGTTAACTATCGCTTATACATAGCAGCTCACAACGCTCTGTGATTGGCCGGCTGCAAAGGGAGTTAACTATCGCTTATACATAGCAGCTCACAACGCTCTGTGATTGGCCGGCTGCAAAGGGAGTTAACTATCGCTTATACATAGCAGCTCACAACGCTCTGTGATTGGCCGGCTGCAAAGGGAGTTAACTATCGCTTATACATAGCAGCTCACAACGCTCTGTGATTGGCCGGCTGCAAAGGGAGTTAACTATCGCTTATACATAGCAGCTCACAACGCTCTGTGATTGGCCGGCTGCAAAGGGAGTTAACTATCGCTTATACATAGCAGCTCACAACGCTCTGTGATTGGCCGGCTGCAAAGGGAGTTAACTATCGCTTATACATAGCAGCTCACAACGCTCTGTGATTGGCCGGCTGCAAAGGGAGTTAACTATCGCTTATACATAGCAGCTCACAACGCTCTGTGATTGGCCGGCTGCAAAGGGAGTTAACTATCGCTTATACATAGCAGCTCACAACGCTCTGTGATTGGCCGGCTGCAAAGGGAGTTAACTATCGCTTATACATAGCAGCTCACAACGCTCTGTGATTGGCCGGCTGCAAAGGGAGTTAACTATCGCTTATACATAGCAGCTCACAACGCTCTGTGATTGGCCGGCTGCAAAGGGAGTTAACTATCGCTTATACATAGCAGCTCACAACGCTCTGTGATTGGCCGGCTGCAAAGGGAGTTAACTATCGCTTATACATAGCAGCTCACAACGCTCTGTGATTGGCCGGCTGCAAAGGGAGTTAACTATCGCTTATACATAGCAGCTCACAACGCTCTGTGATTGGCCAGCTGCAAAGGGAGTTAACTATCGCTTATACATAGCAGCTCACAACGCTCTGTGATTGGCCGGCTGCAAAGGGAGTTAACTATCGCTTATACATAGCAGCTCACAACGCTCTGTGATTGGCCGGCTGCAAAGGGAGTTAACTATCGCTTATACATAGCAGCTCACAACGCTCTGTGATTGGCCGGCTGCAAAGGGAGTTAACTATCGCTTATACATAGCAGCTCACAACGCTCTGTGATTGGCCGGCTGCAAAGGGAGTTAACTATCGCTTATACATAGCAGCTCACAACGCTCTGTGATTGGCCGGCTGCAAAGGGAGTTAACTATCGCTTATACATAGCAGCTCACAACGCTCTGTGATTGGCCGGCTGCAAAGGGAGTTAACTATCGCTTATACATAGCAGCTCACAACGCTCTGTGATTGGCCGGCTGCAAAGGGAGTTAACTATCGCTTATACATAGCAGCTCACAACGCTCTGTGATTGGCCAGCTGCAAAGGGAGTTAACTATCGCTTATACATAGCAGCTCACAACGCTCTGTGATTGGCCGGCTGCAAAGGGAGTTAACTATCGCTTATACATAGCAGCTCACAACGCTCTGTGATTGGCCGGCTGCAAAGGGAGTTAACTATCGCTTATACATAGCAGCTCACAACGCTCTGTGATTGGCCAGCTGCAAAGGGAGTTAACTATCGCTTATACATAGCAGCTCACAACGCTCTGTGATTGGCCGGCTGCAAAGGGAGTTAACTTCGCTTATACATAGCAGCTCACAACGCTCTGTGATTGGCCGGCTGCAAAGGGAGTTAACTATCGCTTATACATAGCAGCTCACAACGCTCTGTGATTGGCCGGCTGCAAAGGGAGTTAACTATCGCTTATACATAGCAGCTCACAACGCTCTGTGATTGGCCGGCTGCAAAGGGAGTTAACTATCGCTTATACATAGCAGCTCACAACGCTCTGTGATTGGCCGGCTGCAAAGGGAGTTAACTATCGCTTATACATAGCAGCTCACAACGCTCTGTGATTGGCCGGCTGCAAAGGGAGTTAACTATCGCTTATACATAGCAGCTCACAACGCTCTGTGATTGGCCGGCTGCAAAGGGAGTTAACTATCGCTTATACATAGCAGCTCACAACGCTCTGTGATTGGCCGGCTGCAAAGGGAGTTAACTATCGCTTATACATAGCAGCTCACAACGCTCTGTGATTGGCCGGCTGCAAAGGGAGTTAACTATCGCTTATACATAGCAGCTCACAACGCTCTGTGATTGGCCGGCTGCAAAGGGAGTTAACTATCGCTTATACATAGCAGCTCACAACGCTCTGTGATTGGCCGGCTGCAAAGGGAGTTAACTATCGCTTATACATAGCAGCTCACAACGCTCTGTGATTGGCCGGCTGCAAAGGGAGTTAACTATCGCTTATACATAGCAGCTCACAACGCTCTGTGATTGGCCGGCTGCAAAGGGAGTTAACTATCGCTTATACATAGCAGCTCACAACGCTCTGTGATTGGCCGGCTGCAAAGGGAGTTAACTATCGCTTATACATAGCAGCTCACAACGCTCTGTGATTGGCCGGCTGCAAAGGGAGTTAACTATCGCTTATACATAGCAGCTCACAACGCTCTGTGATTGGCCGGCTGCAAAGGGAGTTAACTATCGCTTATACATAGCAGCTCACAACGCTCTGTGATTGGCCGGCTGCAAAGGGAGTTAACTATCGCTTATACATAGCAGCTCACAACGCTCTGTGATTGGCCGGCTGCAAAGGGAGTTAACTATCGCTTATACATAGCAGCTCACAACGCTCTGTGATTGGCCGGCTGCAAAGGGAGTTAACTATCGCTTATACATAGCAGCTCACAACGCTCTGTGATTGGCCGGCTGCAAAGGGAGTTAACTATCGCTTATACATAGCAGCTCACAACGCTCTGTGATTGGCCGGCTGCAAAGGGAGTTAACTATCGCTTATACATAGCAGCTCACAACGCTCTGTGATTGGCCGGCTGCAAAGGGAGTTAACTATCGCTTATACATAGCAGCTCACAACGCTCTGTGATTGGCCGCTGCAAAGGTCTGCAAAGGGAGTTAACTATCGCTTATACATAGCAGCTCACAACGCTCTGTGATTGGCCGGCTGCAAAGGGAGTTAACTATCGCTTATACATAGCAGCTCACAACGCTCTGTGATTGGCCAGCTGCAAAGGGAGTTAACTATCGCTTATACATAGCAGCTCACAACGCTCTGTGATTGGCCGGCTGCAAAGGGAGTTAACTATCGCTTATACATAGCAGCTCACAACGCTCTGTGATTGGCCGGCTGCAAAGGGAGTTAACTATCGCTTATACATAGCAGCTCACAACGCTCTGTGATTGGCCGGCTGCAAAGGGAGTTAACTATCGCTTATACATAGCAGCTCACAACGCTCTGTGATTGGCCGGCTGCAAAGGGAGTTAACTATCGCTTATACATAGCAGCTCACAACGCTCTGTGATTGGCCGGCTGCAAAGGGAGTTAACTATCGCTTATACATAGCAGCTCACAACGCTCTGTGATTGGCCGGCTGCAAAGGGAGTTAACTATCGCTTATACATAGCAGCTCACAACGCTCTGTGATTGGCCAGCTGCAAAGGGAGTTAACTATCGCTTATACATAGCAGCTCACAACGCTCTGTGATTGGCCGGCTGCAAAGGGAGTTAACTATCGCTTATACATAGCAGCTCACAAGTCTGCGCTCTGTGATTGGCCGGCTGCAAAGGGAGTTAACTATCGCTTATACATAGCAGCTCACAACGCTCTGTGATTGGCCGGCTGCAAAGGGAGTTAACTATCGCTTATACATAGCAGCTCACAACGCTCTGTGATTGGCCGGCTGCAAAGGGAGTTAACTATCGCTTATACATAGCAGCTCACAACGCTCTGTGATTGGCCGGCTGCAAAGGGAGTTAACTATCGCTTATACATAGCAGCTCACAACGCTCTGTGATTGGCCGGCTGCAAAGGGAGTTAACTATCGCTTATACATAGCAGCTCACAACGCTCTGTGATTGGCCGGCTGCAAAGGGAGTTAACTATCGCTTATACATAGCAGCTCACAACGCTCTGTGATTGGCCAGCTGCAAAGGGAGTTAACTATCGCTTATACATAGCAGCTCACAACGCTCTGTGATTGGCCGGCTGCAAAGGGAGTTAACTATCGCTTATACATAGCAGCTCACAACGCTCTGTGATTGGCCGGCTGCAAAGGGAGTTAACTATCGCTTATACATAGCAGCTCACAACGCTCTGTGATTGGCCGGCTGCAAAGGGAGTTAACTATCGCTTATACATAGCAGCTCACAACGCTCTGTGATTGGCCGGCTGCAAAGGGAGTTAACTATCGCTTATACATAGCAGCTCACAACGCTCTGTGATTGGCCGGCTGCAAAGGGAGTTAACTATCGCTTATACATAGCAGCTCACAACGCTCTGTGATTGGCCGGCTGCAAAGGGAGTTAACTATCGCTTATACATAGCAGCTCACAACGCTCTGTGATTGGCCGGCTGCAAAGGGAGTTAACTATCGCTTATACATAGCAGCTCACAACGCTCTGTGATTGGCCGGCTGCAAAGGGAGTTAACTATCGCTTATACATAGCAGCTCACAACGCTCTGTGATTGGCCGGCTGCAAAGGGAGTTAACTATCGCTTATACATAGCAGCTCACAACGCTCTGTGATTGGCCGGCTGCAAAGGGAGTTAACTATCGCTTATACATAGCAGCTCACAACGCTCTGTGATTGGCCGGCTGCAAAGGGAGTTAACTATCGCTTATACATAGCAGCTCACAACGCTCTGTGATTGGCCGGCTGCAAAGGGAGTTAACTATCGCTTATACATAGCAGCTCACAACGCTCTGTGATTGGCCAGCTGCAAAGGGAGTTAACTATCGCTTATACATAGCAGCTCACACGACGCTCTGTGATTGGCCGGCTGCAAAGGGAGTTAACTATCGCTTATACATAGCAGCTCACAACGCTCTGTGATTGGCCGGCTGCAAAGGGAGTTAACTATCGCTTATACATAGCAGCTCACAACGCTCTGTGATTGGCCGGCTGCAAAGGGAGTTAACTATCGCTTATACATAGCAGCTCACAACGCTCTGTGATTGGCCGGCTGCAAAGGGAGTTAACTATCGCTTATACATAGCAGCTCACAACGCTCTGTGATTGGCCGGCTGCAAAGGGAGTTAACTATCGCTTATACATAGCAGCTCACAACGCTCTGTGATTGGCCGGCTGCAAAGGGAGTTAACTATCGCTTATACATAGCAGCTCACAACGCTCTGTGATTGGCCGGCTGCAAAGGGAGTTAACTATCGCTTATACATAGCAGCTCACAACGCTCTGTGATTGGCCGGCTGCAAAGGGAGTTAACTATCGCTTATACATAGCAGCTCACAACGCTCTGTGATTGGCCAGCTGCAAAGGGAGTTAACTATCGCTTATACATAGCAGCTCACAACGCTCTGTGATTGGCCGCGCAAAGGGAGTTAACTATCGCTTATACATAGCAGCTCACAACGCTCTGTGATTGGCCAGCTGCAAAGGGAGTTAACTATCGCTTATACATAGCAGCTCACAACGCTCTGTGATTGGCCGGCTGCAAAGGGAGTTAACTATCGCTTATACATAGCAGCTCACAACGCTCTGTGATTGGCCGGCTGCAAAGGGAGTTAACTATCGCTTATACATAGCAGCTCACAACGCTCTGTGATTGGCCGGCTGCAAAGGGAGTTAACTATCGCTTATACATAGCAGCTCACAACGCTCTGTGATTGGCCGGCTGCAAAGGGAGTTAACTATCGCTTATACATAGCAGCTCACAACGCTCTGTGATTGGCCGGCTGCAAAGGGAGTTAACTATCGCTTATACATAGCAGCTCACAACGCTCTGTGATTGGCCGGCTGCAAAGGGAGTTAACTATCGCTTATACATAGCAGCTCACAACGCTCTGTGATTGGCCGGCTGCAAAGGGAGTTAACTATCGCTTATACATAGCAGCTCACAACGCTCTGTGATTGGCCGGCTGCAAAGGGAGTTAACTATCGCTTATACATAGCAGCTCACAACGCTCTGTGATTGGCCGGCTGCAAAGGGAGTTAACTATCGCTTATACATAGCAGCTCACAACGCTCTGTGATTGGCCGGCTGCAAAGGGAGTTAACTATCGCTTATACATAGCAGCTCACAACGCTCTGTGATTGGCCGGCTGCAAAGGGAGTTAACTATCGCTTATACATAGCAGCTCACAACGCTCTGTGATTGGCCGGCTGCAAAGGGAGTTAACTATCGCTTATACATAGCAGCTCACAACGCTCTGTGATTGGCCGGCTGCAAAGGGAGTTAACTATCGCTTATACATAGCAGCTCACAACGCTCTGTGATTGGCCAGCTGCAAAGGGAGTTAACTATCGCTTATACATAGCAGCTCACAACGCTCTGTGATTGGCCGGCTGCAAAGGGAGTTAACTATCGCTTATACATAGCAGCTCACAACGCTCTGTGATTGGCCGGCTGCAAAGGGAGTTAACTATCGCTAATACATAGCAGCTCACAACGCTCTGTGATTGGCCGGCTGCAAAGGGAGTTAACTATCGCTTATACATAGCAGCTCACAACGCTCTGTGATTGGCCGGCTGCAAAGGGAGTTAACTATCGCTTATACATAGCAGCTACAACGCTGCTAACTATCGCTTGTACATAGCAGCTCACAACGCTCTGTGATTGGCCGGCTGCAAAGGGAGTTAACTATCGCTTATACATAGCAGCTCACAACGCTCTGTGATTGGCCGGCTGCAAAGGGAGTTAACTATCGCTTATACATAGCAGCTCACAACGCTCTGTGATTGGCCGGCTGCAAAGGGAGTTAACTATCGCTTATACATAGCAGCTCACAACGCTCTGTGATTGGCCGGCTGCAAAAGGAGTTAACTATCGCTTATACATAGCAGCTCACAACGCTCTGTGATTGGCCGGCTGCAAAGGGAGTTAACTATCGCTTATACATAGCAGCTCACAACGCTCTGTGATTGGCCGGCTGCAAAGGGAGTTAACTATCGCTTATACATAGCAGCTCACAACGCTCTGTGATTGGCCGGCTGCAAAGGGAGTTAACTATCGCTAATACATAGCAGCTCACAACGCTCTGTGATTGGCCGGCTGCAAAGGGAGTTAACTATCGCTTATACATAGCAGCTCACAACGCTCTGTGATTGGCCGGCTGCAAAGGGAGTTAACTATCGCTTATACATAGCAGCTCACAACGCTCTGTGATTGGCCGGCTGCAAAGGGAGTTAACTATCGCTTATACATAGCAGCTCACAACGCTCTGTGATTGGCCGGCTGCAAAGGGAGTTAACTATCGCTTATACATAGCAGCTCACAACGCTCTGTGATTGGCCGGCTGCAAAGGGAGTTAACTATCGCTTATACATAGCAGCTCACAACGCTCTGTGATTGGCCGGCTGCAAAGGGAGTTAACTATCGCTTATACATAGCAGCTCACAACGCTCTGTGATTGGCCGGCTGCAAAGGGAGTTAACTATCGCTTATACATAGCAGCTCACAACGCTCTGTGATTGGCCGGCTGCAAAGGGAGTTAACTATCGCTTATACATAGCAGCTCACAACGCTCTGTGATTGGCCGGCTGCAAAGGGAGTTAACTATCGCTTATACATAGCAGCTCACAACGCTCTGTGATTGGCCGGCTGCAAAGGGAGTTAACTATCGCTTATACATAGCAGCTCACAACGCTCTGTGATTGGCCGGCTGCAAAGGGAGTTAACTATCGCTTATACATAGCAGCTCACAACGCTCTGTGATTGGCCAGCTGCAAAGGGAGTTAACTATCGCTTATACATAGCAGCTCACAACGCTCTGTGATTGGCCGGCTGCAAAGGGAGTTAACTATCGCTTATACATAGCAGCTCACAACGCTCTGTGATTGGCCGGCTGCAAAGGGAGTTAACTATCGCTTATACATAGCAGCTCACAACGCTCTGTGATTGGCCAGCTGCAAAGGGAGTTAACTATCGCTTATACATAGCAGCTCACAACGCTCTGTGATTGGCCGGCTGCAAAGGGAGTTAACTATCGCTTATACATAGCAGCTCACAACGCTCTGTGATTGGCCGGCTGCAAAGGGAGTTAACTATCGCTTATACATAGCAGCTCACAACGCTCTGTGATTGGCCGGCTGCAAAGGGAGTTAACTATCGCTTATACATAGCAGCTCACAACGCTCTGTGATTGGCCGGCTGCAAAGGGAGTTAACTATCGCTTATACATAGCAGCTCAAAACGCTCTGTGATTGGCCAGGCTGCAAAGGGAGTTAACTATCGCTTATACATAGCAGCTCACAACGCTCTGTGATTGGCCAGCTGCAAAGGGAGTTAACTATCGCTTATACATAGCAGCTCACAACGCTCTGTGATTGGCCGGCTGCAAAGGGAGTTAACTATCGCTTATACATAGCAGCTCACAACGCTCTGTGATTGGCCGGCTGCAAAGGGAGTTAACTATCGCTTATACATAGCAGCTCACAACGCTCTGTGATTGGCCGGCTGCAAAGGGAGTTAACTATCGCTTATACATAGCAGCTCACAACGCTCTGTGATTGGCCAGCTGCAAAGGGAGTTAACTATCGCTTATACATAGCAGCTCACAACGCTCTGTGATTGGCCGGCTGCAAAGGGAGTTAACTATCGCTTATACATAGCAGCTCACAACGCTCTGTGATTGGCCGGCTGCAAAGGGAGTTAACTATCGCTTATACATAGCAGCTCACAACGCTCTGTGATTGGCCGGCTGCAAAGGGAGTTAACTATCGCTTATACATAGCAGCTCACAACGCTCTGTGATTGGCCGGCTGCAAAGGGAGTTAACTATCGCTTATACATAGCAGCTCACAACGCTCTGTGATTGGCCGGCTGCAAAGGGAGTTAACTATCGCTTATACATAGCAGCTCACAACGCTCTGTGATTGGCCGGCTGCAAAGGGAGTTAACTATCGCTTATACATAGCAGCTCACAACGCTCTGTGATTGGCCGGCTGCAAAGGGAGTTAACTATCGCTTATACATAGCAGCTCACAACGCTCTGTGATTGGCCGGCTGCAAAGGGAGTTAACTATCGCTTATACATAGCAGCTCACAACGCTGCTAACTATTACTTGTACATAGCAGCTCACAACGCTCTGTGATTGGCCGGCTGCAAAGGGAGTTAACTATCGCTTATACATAGCAGCTCACAACGCTCTGTGATTGGCCGGCTGCAAAGGGAGTTAACTATCGCTTATACATAGCAGCTCACAACGCTCTGTGATTGGCCGGCTGCAAAGGGAGTTAACTATCGCTTATACATAGCAGCTCACAACGCTCTGTGATTGGCCAGCTGCAAAGGGAGTTAACTATCGCTTATACATAGCAGCTCACAACGCTCTGTGATTGGCCGGCTGCAAAGGGAGTTAACTATCGCTTATACATAGCAGCTCACAACGCTCTGTGATTGGCCGGCTGCAAAGGGAGTTAACTATCGCTTATACATAGCAGCTCACAACGCTCTGTGATTGGCCGGCTGCAAAGGGAGTTAACTATCGCTTATACATAGCAGCTCACAACGCTCTGTGATTGGCCGGCTGCAAAGGGAGTTAACTATCGCTTATACATAGCAGCTCACAACGCTCTGTGATTGGCCAGCTGCAAAGGGAGTTAACTATCGCTTATACATAGCAGCTCACAACGCTCTGTGATTGGCCGGCTGCAAAGGGAGTTAACTATCGCTTATACATAGCAGCTCACAACGCTCTGTGATTGGCCGGCTGCAAAGGGAGTTAACTATCGCTTATACATAGCAGCTCACAACGCTCTGTGATTGGCCGGCTGCAAAGGGAGTTAACTATCGCTTATACATAGCAGCTCACAACGCTGGACGGTAACTATCGCTTATACATAGCAGCTCACAACGCTCTGTGATTGGCCGGCTGCAAAGGGAGTTAACTATCGCTTATACATAGCAGCTCACAACGCTCTGTGATTGGCCGGCTGCAAAGGGAGTTAACTATCGCTTATACATAGCAGCTCACAACGCTCTGTGATTGGCCGGCTGCAAAGGGAGTTAACTATCGCTTATACATAGCAGCTCACAACGCTCTGTGATTGGCCGGCTGCAAAGGGAGTTAACTATCGCTTATACATAGCAGCTCACAACGCTCTGTGATTGGCCGGCTGCAAAGGGAGTTAACTATCGCTTATACATAGCAGCTCACAACGCTCTGTGATTGGCCGGCTGCAAAGGGAGTTAACTATCGCTTATACATAGCAGCTCACAACGCTCTGTGATTGGCCGGCTGCAAAGGGAGTTAACTATCGCTTATACATAGCAGCTCACAACGCTCTGTGATTGGCCGGCTGCAAAGGGAGTTAACTATCGCTTATACATAGCAGCTCACAACGCTCTGTGATTGGCCGGCTGCAAAGGGAGTTAACTATCGCTTATACATAGCAGCTCACAACGCTCTGTGATTGGCCGGCTGCAAAGGGAGTTAACTATCGCTTATACATAGCAGCTCACAACGCTCTGTGATTGGCCGGCTGCAAAGGGAGTTAACTATCGCTTATACATAGCAGCTCACAACGCTCTGTGATTGGCCGGCTGCAAAGGGAGTTAACTATCGCTTATACATAGCAGCTCACAACGCTCTGTGATTGGCCGGCTGCAAAGGGAGTTAACTATCGCTTATACATAGCAGCTCACAACGCTCTGTGATTGGCCGGCTGCAAAGGGAGTTAACTATCGCTTATACATAGCAGCTCACAACGCTCTGTGATTGGCCGGCTGCAAAGGGAGTTAACTATCGCTTATACATAGCAGCTCACAACGCTCTGTGATTGGCCGGCTGCAAAGGGAGTTAACTATCGCTTATACATAGCAGCTCACAACGCTCTGTGATTGGCCGGCTGCAAAGGGAGTTAACTATCGCTTATACATAGCAGCTCACAACGCTCTGTGATTGGCCGGCTGCAAAGGGAGTTAACTATCGCTTATACATAGCAGCTCACAACGCTCTGTGATTGGCCGGCTGCAAAGGGAGTTAACTATCGCTTATACATAGCAGCTCACAACGCTCTGTGATTGGCCAGCTGCAAAGGGAGTTAACTATCGCTTATACATAGCAGCTCACAACGCTCTGTGATTGGCCGGCTGCAAAGGGAGTTAACTATCGCTTATACATAGCAGCTCACAACGCTCTGTGATTGGCCGGCTGCAAAGGGAGTTAACTATCGCTTATACATAGCAGCTCACAACGCTCTGTGATTGGCCGGCTGCAAAGGGAGTTAACTATCGCTTATACATAGCAGCTCACAACGCTCTGTGATTGGCCGGCTGCAAAGGGAGTTAACTATCGCTTATACATAGCAGCTCACAACGCTCTGTGATTGGCCGGCTGCAAAGGGAGTTAACTATCGCTTATACATAGCAGCTCACAACGCTCTGTGATTGGCCGGCTGCAAAGGGAGTTAACTATCGCTTATACATAGCAGCTCACAACGCTCTGTGATTGGCCGGCTGCAAAGGGAGTTAACTATCGCTTATACATAGCAGCTCACAACGCTCTGTGATTGGCCGGCTGCAAAGGGAGTTAACTATCGCTTATACATAGCAGCTCACAACGCTCTGTGATTGGCCGGCTGCAAAGGGAGTTAACTATCGCTTATACATAGCAGCTCACAACGCTCTGTGATTGGCCGGCTGCAAAGGGAGTTAACTATCGCTTATACATAGCAGCTCACAACGCTCTGTGATTGGCCGGCTGCAAAGGGAGTTAACTATCGCTTATACATAGCAGCTCACAACGCTCTGTGATTGGCCGGCTGCAAAGGGAGTTAACTATCGCTTATACATAGCAGCTCACAACGCTCTGTGATTGGCCGGCTGCAAAGGGAGTTAACTATCGCTTATACATAGCAGCTCACAACGCTCTGTGATTGGCCGGCTGCAAAGGGAGTTAACTATCGCTTATACATAGCAGCTCACAACGCTCTGTGATTGGCCGGCTGCAAAGGGAGTTAACTATCGCTTATACATAGCAGCTCACAACGCTCTGTGATTGGCCGGCTGCAAAGGGAGTTAACTATCGCTTATACATAGCAGCTCACAACGCTCTGTGATTGGCCGGCTGCAAAGGGAGTTAACTATCGCTTATACATAGCAGCTCACAACGCTCTGTGATTGGCCGGCTGCAAAGGGAGTTAACTATCGCTTATACATAGCAGCTCACAACGCTCTGTGATTGGCCGGCTGCAAAGGGAGTTAACTATCGCTTATACATAGCAGCTCACAACGCTCTGTGATTGGCCGGCTGCAAAGGGAGTTAACTATCGCTTATACATAGCAGCTCACAACGCTCTGTGATTGGCCGGCTGCAAAGGGAGTTAACTATCGCTTATACATAGCAGCTCACAACGCTCTGTGATTGGCCGGCTGCAAAGGGAGTTAACTATCGCTTATACATAGCAGCTCACAACGCTCTGTGATTGGCCGGCTGCAAAGGGAGTTAACTATCGCTTATACATAGCAGCTCACAACGCTCTGTGATTGGCCGGCTGCAAAGGGAGTTAACTATCGCTTATACATAGCAGCTCACAACGCTCTGTGATTGGCCGGCTGCAAAGGGAGTTAACTATCGCTTATACATAGCAGCTCACAACGCTCTGTGATTGGCCGGCTGCAAAGGGAGTTAACTATCGCTTATACATAGCAGCTCACAACGCTCTGTGATTGGCCGGCTGCAAAGGGAGTTAACTATCGCTTATACATAGCAGCTCACAACGCTCTGTGATTGGCCGGCTGCAAAGGGAGTTAACTATCGCTTATACATAGCAGCTCACAACGCTCTGTGATTGGCCGGCTGCAAAGGGAGTTAACTATCGCTTATACATAGCAGCTCACAACGCTCTGTGATTGGCCGGCTGCAAAGGGAGTTAACTATCGCTTATACATAGCAGCTCACAACGCTCTGTGATTGGCCGGCTGCAAAGGGAGTTAACTATCGCTTATACATAGCAGCTCACAACGCTCTGTGATTGGCCGGCTGCAAAGGGAGTTAACTATCGCTTATACATAGCAGCTCACAACGCTCTGTGATTGGCCGGCTGCAAAGGGAGTTAACTATCGCTTATACATAGCAGCTCACAACGCTCTGTGATTGGCCGGCTGCAAAGGGAGTTAACTATCGCTTATACATAGCAGCTCACAACGCTCTGTGATTGGCCGGCTGCAAAGGGAGTTAACTATCGCTTATACATAGCAGCTCACAACGCTCTGTGATTGGCCGGCTGCAAAGGGAGTTAACTATCGCTTATACATAGCAGCTCACAACGCTCTGTGATTGGCCGGCTGCAAAGGGAGTTAACTATCGCTTATACATAGCAGCTCACAACGCTCTGTGATTGGCCGGCTGCAAAGGGAGTTAACTATCGCTTATACATAGCAGCTCACAACGCTCTGTGATTGGCCGGCTGCAAAGGGAGTTAACTATCGCTTATACATAGCAGCTCACAACGCTCTGTGATTGGCCGGCTGCAAAGGGAGTTAACTATCGCTTATACATAGCAGCTCACAACGCTCTGTGATTGGCCGGCTGCAAAGGGAGTTAACTATCGCTTATACATAGCAGCTCACAACGCTCTGTGATTGGCCGGCTGCAAAGGGAGTTAACTATCGCTTATACATAGCAGCTCACAACGCTCTGTGATTGGCCGGCTGCAAAGGGAGTTAACTATCGCTTATACATAGCAGCTCACAACGCTCTGTGATTGGCCGGCTGCAAAGGGAGTTAACTATCGCTTATACATAGCAGCTCACAACGCTCTGTGATTGGCCGGCTGCAAAGGGAGTTAACTATCGCTTATACATAGCAGCTCACAACGCTCTGTGATTGGCCGGCTGCAAAGGGAGTTAACTATCGCTTATACATAGCAGCTCACAACGCTCTGTGATTGGCCGGCTGCAAAGGGAGTTAACTATCGCTTATACATAGCAGCTCACAACGCTCTGTGATTGGCCGGCTGCAAAGGGAGTTAACTATCGCTTATACATAGCAGCTCACAACGCTCTGTGATTGGCCGGCTGCAAAGGGAGTTAACTATCGCTTATACATAGCAGCTCACAACGCTCTGTGATTGGCCGGCTGCAAAGGGAGTTAACTATCGCTTATACATAGCAGCTCACAACGCTCTGTGATTGGCCGGCTGCAAAGGGAGTTAACTATCGCTTATACATAGCAGCTCACAACGCTCTGTGATTGGCCGGCTGCAAAGGGAGTTAACTATCGCTTATACATAGCAGCTCACAACGCTCTGTGATTGGCCGGCTGCAAAGGGAGTTAACTATCGCTTATACATAGCAGCTCACAACGCTCTGTGATTGGCCGGCTGCAAAGGGAGTTAACTATCGCTTATACATAGCAGCTCACAACGCTCTGTGATTGGCCGGCTGCAAAGGGAGTTAACTATCGCTTATACATAGCAGCTCACAACGCTCTGTGATTGGCCGGCTGCAAAGGGAGTTAACTATCGCTTATACATAGCAGCTCACAACGCTCTGTGATTGGCCGGCTGCAAAGGGAGTTAACTATCGCTTATACATAGCAGCTCACAACGCTCTGTGATTGGCCGGCTGCAAAGGGAGTTAACTATCGCTTATACATAGCAGCTCACAACGCTCTGTGATTGGCCGGCTGCAAAGGGAGTTAACTATCGCTTATACATAGCAGCTCACAACGCTCTGTGATTGGCCGGCTGCAAAGGGAGTTAACTATCGCTTATACATAGCAGCTCACAACGCTCTGTGATTGGCCGGCTGCAAAGGGAGTTAACTATCGCTTATACATAGCAGCTCACAACGCTCTGTGATTGGCCGGCTGCAAAGGGAGTTAACTATCGCTTATACATAGCAGCTCACAACGCTCTGTGATTGGCCGGCTGCAAAGGGAGTTAACTATCGCTTATACATAGCAGCTCACAACGCTCTGTGATTGGCCGGCTGCAAAGGGAGTTAACTATCGCTTATACATAGCAGCTCACAACGCTCTGTGATTGGCCGGCTGAAAAGTGAGTTAACTATCGCTTAAACATAGCAGCTCACAACGCTCTGTGATTGGCCGGCTGCAAAGTGAGTTAACTATCGCTAATACATAGCAGCTCACAACGCTCTGTGATTGGCCGGCTGCAGAGGGAGTTAACTATCGCTTAATACATAGCAGCTCATAACGTCTGTGATTGGCCGGCTGCAAAATGAGTAAACTATCGCTAATACATAGCAGCTGACAACGCTCTGTGATTGGCCGGCTGCAAAGGGAGTTAACTATCGCTTATACATAGCAGCTCAAAACGCTCTGTGATTGGCCAGCCGCAAAAAAAGTTAACTATCGCTTCTACATAGAATCTCACAACGCTCTGTGATTGGCCGGCTGCAAAGTGAGCAAACTATCGCAAATACATAGCAGCTCAAAACAATCTGTGATTGGCCGGCTGCAGAGGGAGTTAACTATCGCTTATACATAGCATCTCACAACGCTCTGTGATTGGCCGGCTGTAAAATGACTATCGCTTTTACATAGCAGCTGTATTGGCCGACTGCAAAGGGAGTAAACTATTTCAAATTCATAGCAACTCAGAATGCTCTGTGATTGACCGGCTGCAAAGGGAGTTAACTATCGCTTATACATAGCAGCTCACAACGCTCTGTGATTGGCCAGCTGCAAAGGGAGTTAACTATCTGCAAAAGACACTGACGTGTTCTTCTCAATTATACTAAAGTAATATCACTAAAGCTCAAGGAGCACTCATATTACAATACATATAAATTCAAAAACGTCCTTACCTAAAAAAAATAACTTTTTTGCGCAGTGTCGAATGCCAAACTTTTTTTTTAAGAATAAGTTATATATTCAATTTAATATCGTTCGTCACAAAATTGGATATCAGAAATTTTGGGGCATGGAAATGTTTTCGTCACTAGAATTTTACCTCGTAAAGAGGTTTTTTTAAGAAGTTCGTAATTCTTGAAGAATTCGAAGAAATCAAATTTTGCGATCATTGTGTGGTACAACGGAAAAGCTTAGTAATCCATTATTTTCTAGTATGACATCTTTGGTATGCTTTAGTTTGCAAACTATTGGTCACACTGATTTACAATTTGACTTTGCAAAGGTGGGATTCCCATATAAAGCACACTAGTTTTTGGTTTTTGATAGGTCGATTCTATCGAGAGATAAATTTTGTTAACCATGGAGACCAACAATTTAAAATTTCATTTTAAAATGGGAGACAGCAAGCAAGAACGCGATACCGTTTCGGCTAAAAATGCGTAATTTTGGTTTCGAAGTTTCTGTTCTAGAAATTTCGACTTTAAAGATGCGACTCTGATAAGAATGTGGAGATAACTAAAGAAAACCGGCATGTCAGCAGCCGTCGCATCGCAGTTTAAGCAATTTACAAAAAGCTGAATTTAGAAGGAAGCCAGAAGTACGAGTGCCTCACATAATGGATCGGTTTTCTATCTGCGAATCCTTGGCCAAACGTAATGAAATTGACCAATTTCATAAACGGATGGTGACTGGTGATGAAAAATAGGTCACATGCGATAATGTTGTGAGAACAATAAGACCGTTTGAAGATTGCAATTGACCAAAAGCGACCAGAATTGGCCAATAGGAAAGGTATTGTGTTCAATCAGGACAACCCTAGACTACTCACATTAATAATGACGCGAACCAAACTTAGGGAGCTTGGATGGAAAGTTTAAGTGCATCCACCGCATAGTCCGGATCTCGTACCATGCGATTCTTAACTTTTTTTGTTCTTACAAAATTTTCTTAACGACAAAATATTGCAATTAATTGAGGGCTATGAAACTATACTTGTCGAGTTTTTTATCAGCAAGGATCAACGCTTCTTCAAGAGTGGAATATCAAAACTATTTTTTTTTTCCCCAATCTAATATTTATAGTTTCACTGCATATATTAGCACGTATTTTTTATGCTTCAAATCCTTGCTTACATAAAAAAACCTTATTTCTTCCAGATTTTAGAAGTAAGAAAATGGCGTGTTGAGTAGATGACAGAATAAAAAAAAAATTTAGAAGTTAACAGTGCAGCGATGAGATGCACATTTCAAGCGCTGTCGCAGTACCCGCTTACAGCCCAACGTTCTACTTCCCTCGTCGCCCCGCGCCGCGTCAGCGTTGAAATCGAACCACTATATCATTAAGCTGCCATAGGAACGATCAAGCTTTAGTATGAAAAACTTGTTTGTTGTTTGAGATATCTCAACCAATCTAACAGAATCTGTGATTAGTTTTTGATGGATCCTTTCAAGATCGTGACGGCCAAGCCTTAAACGATGCACTACATATTGGTCCAAGCATTCAGCGCAACTTGTTCCACGTATGCTTACGCTTTCGGATTCATCGCTTTGTATTCACAGCTGACATCGTCAAAAATATTTCGCCAGATTTGGGTCAACGAGGACCACCGCAATTACCAATGAAACTTATGGGGAAAGCACGCATCTGAGCCGCTAAATCACTTTCAGTTATGTAAACACTTACGGAACAGCCTGTGCACCATTCTTAGCGGTCAGAGTGCTAGAGCAACTGGCTTACGATTATAAGCAATAACATCCACATGCCGCAAGGATTCTGTTAGAAGACTTCTACGTGGATGATGTCTTGACAGGAGCACCAACTGAAGAAGATCTTCTCCAGCGCCGAGAAGAATTGATACAACTTATGTCACAAGCACAACTAGCAATGTACACGCCTGGTGCGATTCAACCATCGTATTGGCTTGGTTATCCAACACACCATACAAACTGAAGACATTCGTCGCCAATCGCACTGCCGAGATTCTAAGCATCATACCTAGACATGATTGGCATCATGTTAGCACCAAGGAAGATCCAGCAGATTGCGCATCCCGAGGCATGCCAGCCGCAGAGCTGCTGAAATTTGATCTCTGGTGGACAGAACCACAATGGCTCCACGATAATGGCTTCAAACATGCAATCAAACTCTCCGCACAATATTCTCTTTCCATTTCAGATGAACGTGCTCAAGAAGAGATGTAAACCACAACAACGTTAACTGTGGCAGCTGATAATGCTGCACCATCGCCACTCGATGAGCTGGTCAACCGCGTCTACTCCTGGACGAAGATTGTACGCATCATGGCTTACGTTCTACGGTTTGTACGACGCAATCGCATCTCAGGCGGACTGATATTTGATGAAACAAGCGAAGCACGTACATTTGGTCTTCGCTATGTACAGGCAGTCTTCTGCTAAACAAGCATACTCAGCATAGACACCTTTTTGGCAGCATTTCGTCGCTTCATATCACGCCATGGCAAGTGCGCATGCTTGTATAGCGACAACGGACGAAACTTCGTCGGTGCTAAGAGAGCACTGATTGAAATGGAGGAGCTGATAACATCGCAGACTCACAACACCATCATCTCATAAACTCTGGCCAATGAGGGAATCAAGTGGAATTTTATTCCGCCACATGCACCACACTGGGGTGGCAAGTGGGAATCAGCTGTGCGCTCAGTGAAGTTGCATCTTCATCGCGTACTTGGCACTGTTACTCTCACATTCGAGCAAATGCACACTTTATTGGCACAAATCGAGACAGTGGTTAGCTCTCGCCTACTGTATACAACACCGGACACAGACTTGACATATTTGTCACCTGGTGATTGGTCGACCTTACACTCTGGTTCCAGAAGGCAATCTAGAACCAGTTCCAGCAAACATATTGGAGTATTTGACCACTTTACAGCAGCGTCAGAAATGGACTACGAAATCTCCTAATCTGTCTTCTGGAGATGTTGTTGTGCTCAAGGAATCGAACACACCACCCGCGGCATGGATACTAGCAAGGATCATCGAAACATTTCCTGGACCAGATGGATTGGTTCGTGCAGTTAAGCTTAAAAATCCCACTGGAGACACTACGCGCCCAATCACGAAGATCGCTGCCTTGCCTAATTCCGAAACGATGTTTCAGAGCCGGGCGGGATGTTGAGGAACGGATTCATTTGAAATCCAACGTTAATTTTCTTCTTCTTATTTTTGTTTTATGACTCTGCATTCATACTACACAGTAGATAATACTTCATTATTTCTTACTTGCAACATTATCTCTGCATTATTGTGAAATTCTAACTAGCATTATATTCATCCCTTTTCAACACATGTAAATTATAAATAAGATGCGGAGTCCCGCGGTGTGATCCAAGTATTAGTACGTAATTCCCGCGTAGTTACACAGATGTACCAATATTCGATCGAGTGATATGAGAGTGGATCCCTCGTCGCGCATCCAAAGATTGCGTTCGGTTAATTGTTCACTTCTTACGAAGATTATGATGGAGGTTTGACTTCACCCCTTTAACTAGCTGGCCTTGTGGCCCAGAAGTATAATGTAATTATAACACAAGCATTTACGGCAGCGTGCCGGAGTAATGATCTCTTTATTCCTTATTGAACAGTGTTTGACACAAAACTGAATATCAAAATTAAGAATGCTAAACTCTAAAGCCAAATCTGGCACTCGCGTCACGCTACAATGTCGTGGTCGGCAAGCCGACTCAGCATAATCATAGGCGGTAGGCGGAAGACTCTTGCGACAATAAACAAAAGTGTCCGATTACCGTCTCTGACCATTGCAGCGGCAAGGCGCTGATGCAGACGTTTTGCTCTGTGATTGCTTAAGGCAACCCAACGAACAATTATAAGCGCTTGGATTGCTTAAGGCAACCCAACAAACAATTATAAGCGCTGTGATTGCTGAAGGCAACCCAACAAACATTTAGTATCGTAGCTTATCAGTTAACTACCCCCCCCTCAGGATCATGACTGTCCCCGGTCATTTTGAGTTTGTTGATGGCCATTTGTATTTCCATCGAATCTCGTCTTCTTCTTAGCATTTGGCAAAGTAGTAGAGAGAGGGAAAATATGATGCCAAGACCAACTCCAGCTGCGAACCAAACCTTGATGTTTCCGTTTGACTCGTACTCATCCTTGAACTTTTGGATGGTGTTGATGTTATGGCTGCTTAGTCTATGGAGAAGTGGCATGCTCAAGACTGCGTCGTGGCTGATGAGGTTCAAAAGTGGTGATACCGCTATGCCTGGAGTTTTACTCAAGACTTCACGCTGGTTCACGTACTTGGTGCCATTGATGACTGCTAGGCGCTCGAAAGTGACAAGGTGCGTGCCGTTTGTTGATATTTCAGGGCCACCGTCAACGCTGATGCTTGCCGGGCTTTCGTTGATGATTATTGCACCGTCGTCTACGTACGTGATTAAATCCAGATGGCTGGGCTGCGAGTGGCAAAGAGCAGTACTTCCAGCGTGCAAGGCCCGTGCGCAGGTATCATGTGCTGCCAATTTGCAGAACGTGGAATAGGTTGTTGTGGTGCACTCCGTGACTGCTAGGACTTCATCCTTACACTCGGCTATGATGTCATCTTGTAGTTGCAATGTTGTGTGTTGATGCGATACCGGGAATACAGTGATCTTCTTACAAATAAACTTTATTCTAGGGTATGCGATTAATATATGAATAATATTCTCGGACTGAAAGACCTTAATATTAGATGCTTCTAATAAGCTAACTACGGGTATGTCGAGGGTTTGTTCAACTAGAGACTTCAAATCATCATGGTTAAATATGGTAGGATTTATTATATTTGACTTAGCCAAAGTAACTGTTAAAATCAAATTTTGAATTTCTGTAATTAACATTCTGTTTCTCGCCAACAGTGCTTCGTACAAATGTGGGGTGTCAACAAAATCATTTTTCTTTGCTTTAATTATTTGATTGATGGTGTCAGTGAGTTGATTAATTTGTTTTTGAATCTCTGAGTTAATTACCAACTGTCTATTGTTTGATTCTATTAATTGCAATTCGGACATTTTTATTTTCTCGAAATCTGAGGCGTCTGGAGTGCCTGCTACTACCTTGAGTGCTGTGCCTATAAAGTTTAGACTTCTGGCTATTCTGTGGTGGATTTGTAAAACGGATAAAAGACTTCTAATGTGATCTGTATCAACATCTAATAATTTTCGCATATGTGACTGCGGGAATAGTTTAGCTAACCTTTCTGTCTCGTCTGCAATTGCTGTGAAATCAGACAAATTGCAAGAGTGCCTCAAATAATCCCTCTGTTCCCATACTAACGCATCGCCATCTATTACAGGAATGTAATTAGAGTGCGAGTAATCGGTGATCCGACCGGTCACTATTGTCACTAGACCAAGTAGTAGAGTGACAGAAATCCTGCAATACAGAGGAGAATGAAAAAATTTAAAAATCTGTGCATCTTATGTCTATCACTAACTTATTTGTTTGGTGCGTAAAAGGTAGATTTTATTTGAGGTTGTCCTTGTGGACTACCCTCCCCTTAACAAGAACAGACGTTCCTAGGTCTGCTTGTACTTTTTCTTCTGAACATAAAGGGGATAATTTGTTGCCCAGTCTCTTGTTGTTTTTTACAAAAACTTTTTCGCCAACGTCAAATACCCTGTTCTGCCTGTTCGGGTTGCATCGCTCTATATTGGTTTTCTGGGCTTTTGATATCTTTTCTTTTATAGCCTGTTTTAGATTTTCAGATGCCGCGTGAATGACTTCTACCGGTTTTAGATCCGTGACTGAGTGCAAAGTTTTGTTGTATTCTACAGTTGCTCTCATTATTAGCTCGGTTGTGTCATCGATTTTTTTATCGATTTTCAGGCACCTTGCGATTTCGGCTAGGGTGCTGTGGAAACGTTCTACTTGACCGTTTGAAACACTGTGGAGCGGAGGAGCATTTACAATGTCAATGTCATAGCTGTTTTTTAGAAGCGATGTTATTGTTTCTGACTTAAAAGCTGCCTCGTTGTCGCAATAAATAGTTTTAATGTTCGGGAACAAATTCACTAACTGCAATATGGGGGCTCTGACATCGACTATTGTACGAGAGACTAATGGCTGGACGACTGCAAGCTTTGAGAACTTGTCGATGCAAGTTAGAAACTGTTTTTTGTCTGTATTGAATATGTCAATATGAAGCATTTCCCCAGGATAAGAGGGAATTGGAGTTGTTCCGAGCTCTTGTTTTTTGGGGTGTCTGGTGCAAACTTTGCAATTTACGACGATCTCACCTGCTAGCTTGTTCATTTTTGGAAAATAGTAGTCGCGAAGGACTTGCTTTGCATTTTCCTGGGCTGCACGATGCGCACGGTTATGCTCTGCAGTTATTATTTCCCTTTGTTCGTTTTTGTCAATAACGTCGCACACCAAGTTCTTACAATGCCAAAATTTCGTTGACGGGAAATTTAACACAATGTTGTGTTGAAAACCGGCAAGCGTTGGTAGATCGCAATGTAATGCGTTTACAGCGTTTGGGTTGATCATTTCTTTAAGTGTGTCAAAAAGGGTGTATTTGTCAGTGAAATTAATTAAATGGCGAGTCTTGCTGCCAAAAAGTATGAAATTCCGTTTTAGTGGGAAACAGGCCTCTTCTAAAACTATTTGGTTCCGAAAACAGTTTATAGGTTTTTCGGTTGTTTCGACCGTGTAGGTCAATGACAGTTCGCTGTGTATGGTTGCGATGTCGGAAGGAGGTTCGTCATGTAGAGCGTTTATATTTTGCCGTGACAAGGCATCCGCTACAAAATTTTCTTTACCTGGCTTGTAGAACATTTTTGCATCATGTTCGTCAATGTAAGCCTTCCACCTTTTTATCTTTGCGTTGGTGTTTTTCTCGGAAACTGCAAAGGTTAAAGGCTGATGGTCAGTGAAAATTTTTATATCTTTGGTACCATACAGGAAATTCTGCAGCTTACCTAGAGCCCATACAATTGCTAGTAACTCCCTTTCGTTAGTAGCGTAATTTTGCTCGCATTGCTTTAGCGTTCGCGAGATCATTGTAATGGGGCGACCTCCCTGGGATAGTACAGCCCCGATGCCACTAGCCGAGGCGTCGGTGGTTAAATCAAAAGGTTGTTTAAAGTCTGGGTACATAAGAATGACATCTTCTGATGCCAGAATATTTCTTAAGCGTTCGAATTGTTTGTCGCATTGTTTGCTAACTGTTCCGTTTTGGCCTTTTAGAATGTCCGTTAACGGCTTCGCAATCGCGGCGTAGTCTTTAACGAACCTTCTATAATAACTAGCCAAGCCAAGGAATGATCTTAAGCTCAACAAATTTTTTGGCTCGATGTATTCCTGCATGGCTTTGACTTTTTCGGGGTCAGTTTTTGCCCCGCCCCTGGTCACTATAAACCCTAAATATTCGACGCTTTCCTTGAAAAATTTTGTTTTTTCTTGGGAAACTCTCATGTTAGCGTCACTCAAGCACTGAAGTACTGAGTTGATATGCTTAACATGATCGGCTTCATTTTGAGAGAAAATGATCACGTCGTCTACGTAGACGTAGCATATTTTGCCTATCAATTCCCTTAGCACGTCGTCTATGGTTCTTTGAAAAATACTTCCAGCATTTTTCAGACCGAAGGGTAATCGACAGAATTCATATTTTCCGCCGTTTACCGAAAATGAAGTCTTCTCGCGATCTTGTTCCGCCAGATAGATTTGGTGATACCCTGATTTCAAGTCTAACGTTGTGAAAAACTTAGCTTTTCCCATGTTTGCTAAAAGCATGGGTATGGAAGGCATAGGGTATCTATCAGGAATGGTTTGCTCGTTTAGTTTCCTAAAGTCGATAACCAGTCGTTTGTTTTTGTTGCCATTGGCATCGGTACCTTTCTTGTCAACTACCCATGTTGGGCTGTTGTATGGGGATCTTGATGGTCTTATTATGCCATCTTTTAGTAACTGTTTGATTTCGTTGTTTACGAAATCAGCTACTCCCATTGGGTGTGGATACATTTTTGAATACACCGGCTCATTTGTTTCTGTTCGAATTGTGGCGACGACAGAAGTATTAAAGGGTAAAGCCTCGCAAGAGGTCGAAAACACCCGTAATCTTTTTAAGATCATTCTTTTAAATTCCTTCTTGACGGAATTTGGGACCACAATATCGTCAACGTGTGTAAAATTCACACTATCGCAGTTGTAAAACTGTAACTTCTCCGCTGTATCCTTGATTCCAGGGTACCTTTATTTAAATTAATTGTTACTCCTGCCTGTGTTAGCAGGCAATTATGGCCAATTATGGCATCAAAGGTGCCAAGCGTGTCTAGTATAAAAAACGGAGACACTTGTCGGAAAACCGACATGAGACATTTATTGGTTATTTTACTGGAGCCATGTATGGAACTCACAGTGAAAGACTTGGCGACTGGCATTATGTTTTTTAACTCCTTTACGGGTTTTACATAATTTTTTGCCGCGCCGGTGTCTATTAAAATTTTTAGTGTCCTCCCAGCCAACTGTCTTTCGATGACGGGCAGCCGGGAGCACTCTCTAAAAAATTTAATGAGTCAACATCAAATACGGATTCATTATCCTCATCTATGTCATCGCCTTCTTGCTCAGGTGCATTCTCATGGCCTTCCTCGGGTTTAGCCGGGGCGCTCTGAACGACCTTGTTCACCCTCTGGCGCCTTTGGCCGGACACTCGTTCTGACGAGTTTTGTCTTTTGGTAGCATCCGCGTTGGTAGCTTGCTGCTTGCCAAAGTTTGTAGGCTGTCTGAATTTTGAGGACGAATCTACATCCATCAGCTCGGGCGCTTGGGGTTGTTGGTCCCTTTTGTTTTGGTTATTACTAGCGTTGTTATGATTACGCTTTACAAAATGTGGGTTTTTTTCTTGACGCTCATCCCTATTGTTCTTCCCCTGCTTGTACTGGGTACGAGCCCTGCCGGCTTCAGTAGGCTGGGCTTTTTCTTCAAGTGCTTTAGCATATGAAGATGAAAATAAATTTCGCTCAATGCTCGCCTCCGCTTCTCTGGCAAGTGCCAAAGCAGAGGGCAAGTCTTTTGGCTGCGCTGGGAAGACAATTGCCCTTAAGGATTTTTTTAAACCTGAGATGAACGCATGTAAGGCATCCGCTTTAACCTCTTTGTTTAATAAATCAGCGCCTTCTTGGTCGTGAGACATGATAATTTTGTTAGTAACCAGGGTAAGCTTTCGCTCGACAGTATCGTAATACTCCATTAACCCTAAGTCGCCTTGTCTGACCATCTCTACGTACGTGATTAAATCCAGATGGCTGGGCTGCGAGTGGCAAAGAGCAGTACTTCCAGCGTGCAAGGCCCGTGCGCAGGTATCATGTGCTGCCAATTTGCAAAACGTGGAATAGGTTGTTGTGGTGCACTCCGTGACTGCTAGGACTTCATCCTTACACTCGGCTATGATGTCATCTTGTAGTTGCAATGTTGTGTGTTGATGCGATACCGGGAATACAGTGATCTTCTTACAAATAAACTTTATTCTAGGGTATGCGATTAATATATGAATAATATTCTCGGACTGAAAGACCTTAATATTAGATGCTTCTAATAAGCTAACTACGGGTATGTCGAGGGTTTGTTCAACTAGAGACTTCAAATCATCATGGTTAAATATGGTAGGATTTATTATATTTGACTTAGCCAAAGTAACTGTTAAAATCAAATTTTGAATTTCTGTAATTAACATTCTGTTTCTCGCCAACAGTGCTTCGTACAAATGTGGGGTGTCAACAAAATCATTTTTCTTTGCTTTAATTATTTGATTGATGGTGTCAGTGAGTTGATTAATTTGTTTTTGAATCTCTGAGTTAATTACCACCTGTCTATTGTTTGATTCTATTAATTGAAATTCGGACATTTTTATTTTCTCGAAATCTGAGGCGTCTGGAGTGCCTGCTACTACCTTGAGTGCTGTGCCTATAAAGTTTAGACTTCTGGCTATTCTGTGGTGGATTTGTAAAACGGATAAAAGACTTCTAATGTGATCTGTATCAACATCTAATAATTTTCGCATATGTGACTGCGGGAATAGTTTAGCTAACCTTTCTGTCTCGTCTGCAATTGCTGTGAAATCAGACAAATTGCAAGAGTGCCTCAAATAATCCCTCTGTTCCCATACTAACGCATCGCCATCTATTACAGGAATGTAATTAGAGTGCGAGTAATCGGTGATCCGACCGGTCACTATTGTCACTAGACCAAGTAGTAGAGTGACAGAAATCCTGCAATACAGAGGAGAATGAAAAAATTTAAAAATCTGTGCATCTTATGTCTATCACTAACTTATTTGTTTGGTGCGTAAAAGGTAGATTTTATTTGAGGTTGTCCTTGTGGACTACCCTCCCCTTAACAAGAACAGACGTTCCTAGGTCTGCTTGTACTTTTTCTTCTGAACATAAAGGGGATAATTTGTTGCCCAGTCTCTTGTTGTTTTTTACAAAAACTTTTTCGCCAACGTCAAATACCCTGTTCTGCCTGTTCGGGTTGCATCGCTCTATATTGGTTTTCTGGGCTTTTGATATCTTTTCTTTTATAGCCTGTTTTAGATTTTCAGATGCCGCGTGAATGACTTCTACCGGTTTTAGATCCGTGACTGAGTGCAAAGTTTTGTTGTATTCTACAGTTGCTCTCATTATTAGCTCGGTTGTGTCATCGATTTTTTTATCGATTTTCAGGCACCTTGCGATTTCGGCTAGGGTGCTGTGGAAACGTTCTACTTGACCGTTTGAAACACTGTGGAGCGGAGGAGCATTTACAATGTCAATGTCATAGCTGTTTTTTAGAAGCGATGTTATTGTTTCTGACTTAAAAGCTGCCTCGTTGTCGCAATAAATAGTTTTAATGTTCGGGAACAAATTCACTAACTGCAATATGGGGGCTCTGACATCGACTATTGTACGAGAGACTAATGGCTGGACGACTGCAAGCTTTGAGAACTTGTCGATGCAAGTTAGAAACTGTTTTTTGTCTGTATTGAA